>JAJSOF020000015.1:159023998-159100932 GCA_025594305.2 Periplaneta americana
GCTTGTATACTTTGTGACCTGGTAGAGTGTAAGAGAAGGCCTTATGGCCTTAACTCTGCCAGTATAAATAAATGTTATGTTTTATTTAACGACGCTCGCAACTGCAGAGGTTATATCAGCGTCGCCGGATGTGCCGGAATTTTGTCCCGCAGGAGTTCTTTTACATGCCAGTAAATCTACTGACATGAGCCTGTCGCATTTAAGCACACTTAAATGCCATCGACCTGGCCCGGGATCGAACCCGCAACCTTGGGCATAGAAGGCCAGCGCTATACCAACTCGCCAACCGGGTCGACGTATAAATAATAATAATAATAATAATAATATTATTATTATTATTATTATTATTATTATTTATTTTGTAATATCTATCTATCTATCTATCTATCTATCTATCTATCTATCTATCTATCTATCTATCTATCTATCTATCTATCTATCTATCTATCTATCCATCTATCCATCGATCCATCTATCCATCGATCCATCCATCCATCCATCCATCCATCCATCCATCCATCCATGGTGTACCATTTTTGGCTGGATTTTATTCAAAGGATTTAATTTTGGATATGGTATCTTTAATCCATATATCTATCCATCCACCCATCTACCCATCCACCCACCCACCCACCCATCCACCCATCCATCCATCCATCCATGGTATACCATTTTTGGCTAGATTTTATTCAAAGGAATTAATTTTGGAGATGGTATCTTTAATCCGTCCATCCAGCTATTCATCGATCCATCGATTCATCCATCCATCCATGGTATACCATTTTTGGCTGGATTTTATTCAAAGGATTTAATTTTGGAGATGGTATCTTTAATCCGTCCATCCAGCTATCCATCGATCCATCGATTCATCCATCCATCCATGGTATACCATTTTTGGGTAGATTTTATTCAAAGGACTTAATTTTGGAGATGGTATCTTTAATCCATCCATCTATCAATCTATCCATCCACCTATCTACCCATCCACCCATCCATCCATCCATCCATCCATCCATCCATGGTATACCATTTTTGGCTGGATTTTATTCAAAGGATTTAATTTTGGAAATGGAAAATTTTAATCCATCCATCTATCAATCCACCCATCCACCCATCCACCCATCCATCTATCCATCTATCTGCCTATCTATCTGCCTGCCTGCCTAACACTTATCCACCCACCCACCCAATCTAATCTATCTAATCTGTCTGTCCCAGTCAGTCCGTGCGGCCTTGTGTCTACCTGCCTGTCTAATCTGTATCCACCTATCATCTTACTTAATAATGTGATCTTATTGAAATATGATAGGCGTATATACGCAAAACATTTTATTTTAAATCTTACATACTCACTTACAAATGTTTTATGGAACCCGGTGGTTCATTGTCGCCCTCACATAAGCCCGCCATTGGTCCCTATCCTGAGCAAGATTAATCCAGTCTCTACCATCATATCTCACCTCCCTCAAATCCATTTTAATATTATCTTCCCATCTACGTCTCGGCCTCCTCAAAGGTCTTTTTCCCTCCGGCCTCCCAACTAACACTCCATATGCATTTCTGGATTCACTCATATGTGCCCTGCCCATCTCAAACGTCTGGATTTAATGTTCCTAATTATGTCAGGTGAAGAATACAATGCGTGCAGTTCTGCGTTGTGTAACTTTCTCCATTCTCCTGTAACTGCATCTCCGTTAGCCCCAAATATTTTCCTAAACACTTTATTCCCGAACACCCTTATTGATATCGCACCATCTACCCTTAAGTATTACATACGATAACGTATAACTGATAAATTCGATCTTTTTTACTGCTGATTTTATTCTTTTATGGACAAAGTATCATAATTGCTGATTATTGCTGATTATTGTTTCTAATTGGTGATTATCATTTCCTTCCCCATAATACAACAAGTAATCGCCTATTTGTGTTATGCCATTCCCATCTAACCTAACCTCTTGTACTCCCACAAAGTCTATTCTATATCTAGCTAGTTCTTTTGCTACTAATGTTACCCCTCCTGTTCTATAAAGACTAGTTACATTCCAAGTTCCAAATCTCAAAAACCTTATTCCTTTGCTGTGGTCGAGCCAGAGAATTAGTTCCATTCCGAGGCTTTTTGTATGGATTCATAACAAGCTGTTTTTTACGATGATGGGTTGCTAGCCCTTCGCCCAACCCCCAAGCTGGAGGACCACCCGTTATCGGCTGTCCACGACTGCCTATCAATATATTCGCAGCTACCCTCCATATCTGGAGGCCGTCTCCTCTATCCGCAACCTGAGGACGCGCCATGCCGTGGTGATAGGGACCCACCATTCCTACTCTAAATGAGTATTTCAATTAATTTTAATTAAACAAAAAAATACGTCAATTTACATATTGAGAGACAAGTTTAAAACCAGTCTTAGTTAAATATTAAGTTTCACCCCCTCACCCCCAGCCACCCACACTTTGAAACTTCAAATTACACTCCTATCTTATTATACTTAAATTTGAAAGAGTTTTCAATTGTTTATAGCATACATCTCAATAATTTGCTCTCACATGTTTTGTTTTCTATCGTCGCCTGGCAACCTGGGTTTGTTGCATGTTTATCCGATCTTAAGACTTGATCAGTGTTAATACTTAATGTTTTACATGCGTGGATTTTGTCAAGGCAGAACCATTGTATTTATCCAAGTTTATGTTACTATAATTATGTATTTTAAAATTTGCATCATTATGGGATTTTAATTTTCACACCAGAAGCTGTTGATGTCAAATGAATCGCAATGGTTTTAGGAATGTTCAACGAAAGTAAATCCTATTTCTTAATAATATTAATTAATAATCCATGTTGAATCTTTCGTACACTACTTTTAACACTTGAATATAAATAATTGATTAAATGGCGATCTTACTCGTGTTAATCACTAACTAGCCACACACATGGACCAAATTATCAGAAACAACATAAAATTCAGAAAAAAAGACAACGATAAAAAACACTATAGACCAAGTCAACAAAACAAAACAACACATTCCACACAGTGCAGCACTATCATCTTTCGACATCACCAACTTATACACTAACATACCGATACAAGACACATTACAGATACTAAAACAAATGCTGATAGACAACAACTTACTTACTTACAAATGGCTTTTAAGGAACCCGAAGGTTCATTGCCGCCCTCACATAAGCCCGCCATCGGTCCCTATCCTGTGTAAGATTAAGCCAGTCTCTATCATCATACCCCACCTCCCTCAAATCCATTTTAATATTATCCTCCCATCTACGTCTCGGCCTCCCTAAAGGTCTTTTTCCCTCCGGTCTCCCAACTAACACTCTATATGCATTTCTGGATTCGCCCATACGTGCTACATGCCCTGCCCATCTCAAACGTCTGGATTTCAAGTTCCTAATTATGTCAGGTGAAGAATACAATGCGTGCAGTTCTGTGTTGTGTAATTTTCTCCATTCTCCTGTAACTTCATCCCTCTTAGCCCCAAATATTTTCCTAAGCACCTTATTCTCAAACACCCTTAACCTATGTTCCTCTCTCAGAGTGAGAGTCCAAGTTTCACAGCCATATAGAAGAACAGGTAATATAACTGTTTTATAAATTCTAACTTTCAGATTTTTGGACAGCAGACTGGATGATAAGAGCTTCTCAACCGAATAATAACACGCATTTCCCATATTTATTCTGCGTTTAATTTCCTCCCGAGTGTCATTTATATTTGTTACTGTTGCTCCAAGATATTTTAATTTTTCCACCTCTTCGAAGGATAAATCTCCAATATTTATATTTCCATTTCGTACAATATTCCAGTCACGAGACATAATCATATACTTTGTCTTTTCGGGATTTACTTCCAAACCGATCGCTTTACTTGCTTCAAGTAAAATTTCCGTGTTTTCCCTAATCGGATAGACAACAACACACCACAAAAATACATCGGAGAAATCATCGAAATCACAGACATCATAACAAAGCAAAGTTATTTCACACACAACAACAAAAACTACACCCAAACAGAAGGATTGCCAATGGGATCACCCATATCTAGCATACTAGCAGGCCAATACATAAACAAAATACACCCAAAACTCCAATACACACTGGAACTCGAAAACAATAACTCCATAAATTTCCTAGACATCACCATAACAAAAGTTGACAACAAACACACCTTCAAAATATACAGAAAACCAACCACCACCACCACACACATACACAACACATCTAACTACCCCACACAACACAAACATGCTGCATTCAGGACTATGGTACACAGATTACTCAACATACCCATGAGCCAACAACACTACAATGATGTTGTCAAAATACATAGCACAAGAAAACGGATACAACCCAAACATAATAGACAACATCATAAGGAAGACAAAACAAAAATTCAACAAACACAAAAACACAACACAAACACAAGAACACAAGAAATACATCACACTAACATACGAAAACAAAAACACACACAAGATCGCATCCTCATTCAGAAAACAGAAATACAACATAGCATACAGAACAGAAAACACACTACAAAGACATCTCAACACACAAACAAATAAATACGACCACACAGGCGTATACAAACTCACATGCAATAGTTGCGACAGTTTCTACATTGGACAGACAGGCAGATCATTCCAAACTCGATACAAAGAACACATTAAAGCAATACACAATACATCTACATATGCCGAACACATAACTAATGCTAACCACACATACAATAACATGGAAATCCTACACATACAACCCAAAAACTAAAAACTCAACACACTAGAACAATATGAAATATACAGACACACTAAAACACACCCTGATCAAATTCTCAACACACAGATCAATTTCAGAACACACACACTATTTGACACCACATTTCAACACTTTTCAACAATCGAACGCACCCACACAACAGGCAGCGAAGTTCGAGATGACGCCGAGATCTAGTAGGCTCTGAGGATGGTGTGAAGAAGCACCGAAACAGCTGTAAGCCGCACATGCTTACACAATTAACACGAGTAAGATCGCCATTTAATCAATTATTAATATTAATTGATTAGAATTTTGGTAGCTATCGTTCCAAGTAGTGCGACATGTTTCCTAATTCTGTTCAAATCGTAACTCACGTAGAAGTTTTCGTTAAAGAAACGGCAACGCGGTAACAACGAAGGATACGAGTGGGAAACTGTACCCTTATGTTTCATTAAAAATGAACCCGAGTGCAAGCAGGGATGAGGGGTTAGCATTTGCATAAGTCTCATATAACTTGAAACGCCCTGCGGACGTAATGTGGGAAAATGTCTGCAAATGCCTTGAAAATTTATCTCTTCGCTTCACATCCACAAGTCTAGATGGCAGCGCTTGTGATGCTATTCCCAGAGATAACAGAAAATTGGGTCATTCAATTTTCTCTCTACGAAAGCGCATATAGTTCAGAACGACCAGAAAACAGCGGAATGAAGCAAATTGCGAAATCACCTGAGAATCGTCTGCATTTCGTGAGCGCTGGCTACATTCCTGTCTAGAAAGCATGCACGCTCTCTGCAAAATAAGTTTTGATAAAAAAAAAGACGTTTCAGAACTTCAGGCTACAAGCAGTGTAGCCTACATAGCGGAGTAAACAAATGACGGTGTGACGCTGAATGCATTGTACGAGGGACAGTTTGATGAGAATACCATTCATCGAATACAAGGGAGAAATATACGCCCCTGGTTTTGTGAATAATTTTAGCTTCCATGTGCATTTATTCGTTTGTTCGTTCGTTGTATTGTATTGTATTTTATTTGTATTTGTATTGTATTGTATTCATTTACACTCCATGGCACTCGTACATCGCTCCGCAGCTAGAATATGAAACAAGTCAAAAATATTTTAATAGTACTACAAAGTCTTAATTATAGTCACAGTCTAGTTGAAATATATACAGAAGAGTTTTACAATAAAGTCTACTAGTACAACACAAGGGGTTAGTATCGACACTTAATACTTACTTACTGGCTTTCAAGGAACCGGAGGTTCATTGCCGCCCTCACATAAGCCCGCCATTGGTCCCTATCCTGAGCAAGATTAATCCAGTCTCTATCATCATATCCCACCTCCCTCAAATCCATTTTAATATTATACTCCCCTCTACGTCTCGCCCTCCCCAAAGGTCTTTTTCCTCCGGCCTCCCAACTAACACTCTATATGCATTTCTCGATTCGCTCATATGTGCTACATGCCCTGCCCATCTCCAACGTCTGGATTTAATGTTCCTATTATGTCAGGTGAAGAATACAATGCGTGCAGTTCTGTGTTGTGTAACTTTCTCCATTCTCCTGTAACTTCATCCCTCTTAGCCCTAAGTATTTTCCTAAGCACCTTATTCTCAAACACCCTTAACATATGTTCCTCTCTCGAAGTGAGAGTCCAAGTTTCACAACCATAAAGAACAACCTGTAATATAACTGTTTTATAAATTCTAACTTTCAGATTTTTTGACAGCAGACTGGATGATAAAATCTATTCAACCGAATAATAACTGGCATTTCCCATATTTATTTTGTGTTTAATTTCCTCCCGAGTGTCATTTATATTTGTTACTGTTGCTCCCAGGTATTTGAAATTTTCCACCTCTTCGAAACATAAATTTGCAATTTTTATATTTCCATTTCGTACAATATTCTCGTCACGAGACATAATCATAAACTTTGTCTTTTCGGGATTTACTTCAAACCTATCTCCTTACTTGCTTCAAGTAAAGTTCCCGTGTTTTCCTAATCGTTTGTGGATTTTCTCCTAACATATTCACGTCATCCTCATAGACAAGCAGCTGATGTAACCCGTTCAATTCTAAACCCTCTCTGTTATCGATACTTAATACAAGACAGAAATATTCATGCAGTTTTATTGAATGTCATGAATTCACCTACAGAATAGAAGGCGTAAGAAATTAGGTACTTCTTTAATTTGGCCCTAAATAATCTTATGTTTTGAGTTTGATCTTTTGTAGCTATAGGGAGGCTATTAAAAATTGTTACAGCCATATAACGCACTCCTTTTTGTAGCACGATAGACTTGCCGATGGAGTATGAAAGTCATTTTTTGACGTGTATTTATGCTATGAACTGTTGAATTAGTTATAAAGTTTTCATGATTACATACGAGGAAGTTTATTAATAAAAATATACTGACAAGCCATGGACATTATTTGAAGTTTTTTGAAAATAGTCCTACACGATTCCCTAGATTTGGCACCTACATTATTCTAATTGCTCTTTTTTTTTTAGTAGGAATATACTGTTACTATCTGTAGAATTCCCCAGAATATCAATCCGAAAGTATTATCAAGTGGATTCAAGTGATGAGGAACACAAAAATAGGTATATAAAACACCATAAATCTCCATTGTTAACGGTGAATCTCCATAACCTAAGTTTGTCTCAATTCCGTGAATGTTTTCGAATTACGCCAACTCAAGGAGATTATGTTCTTGAAAGAATTGGCCTATTTTAGAGCCAAAAACAAAAAGAATTTCATCTCTTTGATCTGAATAACAATATTACACATATGATGTCTTTACTGGCAAGGAAATGAAGCTCAGCAACATGGAGTTGCCATGACTACTGATATGAAAAGATTTGAGAGAATGAAATTAAAAGTACAAAGCAGTTTCTAATTTAGGAGGAACAGAAAAATTTCCCACTTTTCAAAAGTTTAAAAGTAAAAAGCGAAATGTTTTGCGAATTTCAATGGTGGAAAGGACACAGATTGTTACGAAAAAGTCAGAAAATGAACCCGATTTTATTTTCAAGTCGAGATTGTCGTCACCATGAAGGATCTGGTCAAAGCTGCAGACGCCCAGGACACTGTTTAATTGCCCAGCTTAGAGGTTTCACATGAAGTGCATCCATCCGTGTGTCTCCTCATGACAATGGCGTTGAGATCATATCCCATTACAGATGGCGACGTGTAGATTGGGTCTACGCCCCTGGACCGGCATTCCAAGACAACGGCGAAATTACCAGGACGTCATCGGAGGTCGATATGCACTGGTAGCTCCGATCTCTGCATTCGTTGTCAATCTATACAACGCCTATATATTGACTTCCTGTCATCCCTTGGATTATTTTTATTTATTTATTTATTTATTTATTCATTTATTTATTTAATTATTTATTTATTTACTTACTTATTTATTTACTTACTTACTTACTTATTTATTACTTATTTATTCATTTATGTATTTATTTATTCATTTATTTATTTATTTATATACTTATTTACTTATTTACTTATGTATTTATTTATTTATTTATTTATTTATTTATTTATTTATTTATTTATTTATTTATTTATTTATTTATTTATTTATTTATTTATTTATTTATTTATCAGGCCCTCTCTTCCCTCTACCAGGGGATTACAACTACAATATTAAGAATACAATTACAATTATAATTACAATTAATATTGAATTTACAAATACAATAAAAATCAAAGTACTAAAAGATTAACAGATCAATAAAAGCTAGACAGTTCATTGTAAAAATTAAGTAGAGAGAAATTTTTTTTTTATTAACTAAGTAAAAATTAAACCTACTCTTCGCAGTAAGAAAATGCTTAATAAGTTTGCTTTTGAACGCTACTAAATTCCGACAGTCTCTGATGTCACTGGGTAGGGTATTCCACAAGCGCGAGAGCGAGATTGTGTATGATGATGAATACGATGATGTCTTATGTGTTGGTATGGCTAGTATGCGGCTATTTTGCGTGCGTGTGAAGAGATTATGATATGATGACAGGTAACTGAAACGGGAGGCAAGGTAGGTAGGTGTAGAAGTGTGAAGGACTTGGAAAAGGAGAATAAGGGAATGAAAATTTCTACGTTCGTTAAGCCGTAGCCAGTTTAGAGTTTGGAAGGATGGGGTAATGTGGTCAGCGCGACGGACATCGCAGACGAAGCGAACACAAGAATTATGAACACGTTGTAATCTTTGCGACTGGTTGACATTGAGGTCAGTCAGTAGAGAATCACAATAATCGAAGTGGGGCATTACTAATGTTTCCACTAGTATTTTCTTGAGTGATAGCGGGAGGAATTTTCGAATGCTGTTTAAGGAATGTAGTATGGAAAGCACTTTTTTGGTAATATGGGATTACCCCATTCCACTGCTTAAATTAATAATTTTCTTAATGAATTGTGTATTTTCTTACATTTCAATTGTTTCATTACTTCAGATATTGAATTATTCACACTGTAGATGTCACCGCTATTAACTTTGTAAAGAAACAAGTGACATACCACATCAAATTGACAGCTCCAAGAGATGTTACAGATTGAATCCTTTTATGAGTTTATCAAACAAAATTCAAGTAATTTTCATTGAAATTTGCTGTATCATTCTGACGTTCTGATTCGAGCCCTGGCTACTACAAATGGAATTCGATCAAACTGATGCCTTCAAGGAAAGGATAATTAAGTCGGAACTAAAAGTTTGTAAGAGCTTCCTAAATCACTTGAAAGTAAAAGCCTTATAGTGTATATTAGGCTGAACTTACTGTATATAAAAATCAATATCTTGATAATAAAAAAATGACAGATGATTCATCAAATGACTATAATATGTATGCTGCTTGAGAGCATGGTTGGAATTGTAAGGATAAATAAAAATATAATAAATAGGTGGTAAATAAATAAATAATTAACTTGCAATAAACTGATAAACGAATGAACGAACTTTGCATACTACCACTCGGTAATGAGTTTTGGAATAATATCCTGGGGAAATTCCACAGATAGTAACAGTATATTCCTACTACAAAAAAGTAGCCTAATTAGAATAATAGTACGTACCAAATCTAGAGAATCGTGTAGAAGCATTTTCAAAGAAACTACAAATAATGCCCATAGCTTGTCAATAATAATAATAATAATAATAATAATAATAATAATAATAATAATAATAATTTATTCAACCTGGCAGAGTTAAGGCCATACGGCGTTCTCTAACAGTCAATCAGGAGTAAAAACTGCGTTACAAAAACGCTAGAAATTTACAAAGTACACTACAATTTTACACACAAAACTGAATAAGATAATAATAATAAAATGTAAACAACAAGTAAGAAGAAATCAGACATAATATATAACATACAGAAAGAAAGAAAAAAAAAAAACATAATAAAAATGTGAACAGCAGGTCAAAATAAATGAGGCATATAAAGTATAAAAATAACACAATTATTGATAATAATAATAATAATAATAATAATATTATTATTATTATTATTATGAATAGTAATAATAATACTAATAGTAGTAATAAAATAGTGCAGTACAAAGCATACAATGAATACAATATTTTAAGTACACACAGTAAGGAAAATTATGATTATATATACCTCAACTTATCACATTAGAGATATACCATTATCGGAAAATATGAAAACAAAAATATAAAATAAGTTAAATATCACTAGAACATAAAAAAAATGTGAATACGTGGAAACATGCAATACAACACTTGTCATAATAGTAAGTTAGTTTGGCAACTCGTCATAAGATAATTTTCTAACTTGGATTTGAAAGATTTCAATGTTCGGCAGCCCTTGACTTCAGGCGGCAGAGAGTTCCAGTGACGAGAGGTAGCAACAGTGAAAGATGAGGAATACAGAGATAATGCGTGAAGTGGAATTTCTAGCGTGTTATCGCGTTGTGATCGAGTATCAATATTATGATAGCGGGAGAGCGAATAAATAATAGGGGGATGAAGTGTGCATAATTCAATATAAGAGAGAAAGTAAGTGCAGATTTCTCCTCTCATGTAATCTAAGCCATGATAACTTCTCGAAAGAAGGTGAGATATTATGATCATAGTATCGAACATTACAAATAAAGCGTTATGAACACGCTGTAGTTTCTGAGCGGAATCAATCCTGAGATCACTGAACAAAATGTCGCAATAATCGAAGTGAGGTAGAATGAGTGTCTGTACCAGCGTCTGTTTTAATTTCGATGGATAATGATACAATCTTTTTAGTGAATGGAGAATAGAGAATGCCTTCTTACATGTATATTTAATATGCGTATCCCAATTGAGATTAGATTCGATAGGCTATATTATGTAATTAATAAAAATCCCATTCAGTTTTCAGCATATGACTTAGCACTAATTTTTCACTTTTCACTTTGCGAACCAGTTTTGAAAATTGAAAGCGGAACAGAGATTTCAATGAATAGTACAAACTGCAAAGTGAAAAGATGAAAAGTTTAATGGTGGTATAGACTTCTGGTTACCGGCATTTTCCATTAGGCTATGTCTAAATGTTGTAAAGAGAACTTGAGACTCACACAGTGTTCAGAACGGTGCAAAATTTCACACTTACAAATATATGAACTTCCCGAACGTTTTTACAAATACTCTTGTCGTAGAATGAAGTTAAATTTTGTTTTGAAACGTGAATTTTTGGCTTTTTGTTTCTTTAGAAGACCTTTATATAAATGTAGGCGTAGTCGTTTCGAATTTAAGGGGAGAGGGTGGTATTTTTTGGTGAAAAATGGGTATATCTAAAAAAAAAATTCTTAAAAATACTCTGTGATGTGTGTGGAATGCATTGCATAACATTTTGTGGGTATTTGTGCCCTTATCGGATGTTGAGTCGCCATTTTTAAACTTCCTGCGTTATGGATTTTTAAATCACTCGCCCACTTTTATTGTTTTTTTAGGTAAATTAAATTTTCAAAAACATTTTGTTTCTTTAAAATTCCATTTGATATCTGTGGAATGCAAAGCATAACATTTTGTGGGTATTTGTGACCTTATCGGATGTTGAGTCGCCATTTTTAAACTTCCTGCGTTATGGATTTTTAAATCACTCGCCCACTTTTATTGTTGTTTTAGGTAAATTGAATTTTCAAAAACATTTTTTTCTTTAAAATTCCATTTGATATCTATGGAATGCATTGCATAACATTTTGTGGTATTTCTGTCCTTATCGGATATTGAGTCGCCATTTTTAAACTTCCTGCGTTATGGATTTTTAAATCACTCGCCCACTTTTATTGTTGTTTTAGGTAAATTAAATTTTCAAAAACATTTTTTTCTTTAAAATTCCATTTGATATCTGTGGAATGCAAAGCATAACATTTTGTGGGTATTTGTGCCCTTATCGGATGTTGAGTCGCCAGTTTTAAACTTCCTGCGTTATGGATTTTTAAATCACTCGCCCACATTTATTGTTGTTTCCGGTAAATTAAATTTTCAAAAACATTTTTTTCTTTAAAATTCCATTTGATATCTGTGGAATGCATTGCATAACATTTTGTGGGTATTTGTGACCTTATCGGATGTTGAGTCGCCATTTTTAAACTTCCTGCGTTATGGATTTTTAAATCACTCGCCCACTTTTATTGTTGTTTTAGGTAAATTGAATTTTCAAAAACATTTTTTTTTTTCTTTAAAATTCCATTTGATATCTATGGAATGCATTGCATAACATTTTGTGGTATTTCTGTCCTTATCGGATATTGAGTCGCCATTTTTAAACTTCCTGCGTTATGGATTTTTAAATCACTCGCCCACTTTTATTGTTGTTTTAGGTAAATTAAATTTTCAAAAACATTTTTTTTTCTTTAAAATTCCATTTGATATCTGTGGAATGCAAAGCATAACATTTTGTGGGTATTTGTGCCCTTATCGGATGTTGAGTCGCCAGTTTTAAACTTCCTGCGTTATGGATTTTTAAATCACTCGCCCACATTTATTGTTGTTTCCGGTAAATTAAATTTTCAAAAACATTTTTTTTTCTTTAAAATTCCATTTGATATCTGTGGAATGCATTGCATAACATTTTGTGGGTATTTGTGACCTTATCGGATGTTGAGTCGCCATTTTTAAACTTCCTGCGTTATGGATTTTAAAATCACTCGCCCGCTTTTATCGGTTTCCAGTAACTTCATTTTTTTTTTTTTTTGCTACATTGCCAGACAAAAATGGATATAATATCTCAACTATTAAAGATACATGCATGAAATTTAGAACACACATTCTTTATACTATTAGGAAACGTTTCTCTGTAACAGAATTTTTAAATTGATTTCATTTTAAAAATACGTACATTTGTTTCGAGGAAAGGAAATCAGAAAATTGTTATGAAATTTTAATTATTTATTTTACAAACGTAGGGACTAATATCGAAATTCTGTTACAGAAGTTTGTAGAACATGCTTTTGCAAATATATTGCAAAAAAACTGTTTGAATCTATCTTTAAAAACGGTTTAGATATATCGGTTTTAGTACTGTAGAATCCTGCATTGGGTATATATTTTTTTTTTCAAATTTGGGCCCTCAAATTTTTTTTTTTTTCAAAATATTTTTATTCGGTTGAGTTGCCACAGCTATGACCTCTCTACATACAAAAAATGAATATTTTACACCAAAAGTTTTAAAAAATACCATCCTCTAACCTTAAATTTTGTTTTGAAACGTGAATGTTTGGCTTTTTGTTTCTTTAGAAGCTCTTTACATAAATGTAGCCGTTGTCATTTCGAATCTAAGTGTTTATTATAACTTACAATCATGCTGATGAAGGCACGGTAAAGTATGAAATTAAAAACGCGCTGTTTACTTTAGACTGCCTGCGCCTCGCTTTGGTTGCCATGGCGACGGGCAGACAGTCTTGCCGCTCTATCGCGTTCGGAGATATTTTTTTCGGATGTAGCAACACGTACGATACGCGGGAGGGTTGGGGGTTGCCCGTGTGTTTCGCTGGGGGTGAGAAAGGAGAAGAATTGTTTGCTGCCAATTTAATGCCAGGCTATGCAGCGTTAAATTAGCCCAGATCCCAGCGGGGGCGCTGCCTCTACTTCTTGTGCCCGCGTTCAAATCCTTCTCGAGCCCCAGGGACGGGACGCCCGAAACCTATCCGTTTCTATCGGCCGGGGTAATAGTCTAATTTAGTGTCGTGTGAACTTCCAAGAGGAAAGTGGCATTCAACAAACGGCTCGAGGGGGTGGGGGGAACGGGAGGGGGTGTATTTATTTTCTTTGGTCCCGAGCTGATCCCGGCGAGTAATCAAGTAAGACTGTGCCGCTTCCCGCTGCTTATTTAACGACGCCTCTCCAAACACAACTGACTTAAAGACAGAGGAGATTGTGTGGGTGAACTGAACTACCTCTCCAGATATCTTCTGTGTGGAGCATAACTAACAAATAGGAAAAAATATTTAATACGATAAATTAGCCTATATATATGTATGTGTACACCCCTTAATTATTTATACAGTAAGAATACAGTACATTTATGCAGTGTGTTACACAAAAATCTTGCAATACTTTAAGAACTGACATCTCATAAAATTGAGATGAAAAAAAAGTTCATATGAGCATGTTATAATTTTAAAATTGGCCAAGAACTTCTTGAAAGTTGAACCTGAAAGTTATGAAAGATTGGGCATTTAAATATCTAAGAAAATGATACTGTATACATTATAAATTTATTAAAGTACTTTCACATTATCACTCGCCAGAAAAATTGTTAAGAGGAGACTTCACTGAAAATAATGAAAATTTTCCAAAAAAAAAAAAAATTATTGGCTATTTCACTTCTATTGGATGTTTATTTTCATACACACTCCAAATGGACTTAGTTCAACTCTGATTACAAATATGTTCATTTTTTAAAATAAAGGCTGTAATGGGACGTGGCATTTAAAGAGCTGTCAAAATTATTTTTTCATAATTTTTTTTTTTACAAATTTCTGATTACAGATCTAGTAACTTTTCGTTCTAAAGTTGGCTCCCTGAAGTTACTAGATGAATGTAGCGGAGGAAAATTGTAATTTAGATAAACATTCATTTTACTTTCAAATCCATTTTTCTGTAAGTTTATTTTTCTTGATTCAACACCAACTTTTTAAGCCAAATATTAATCAATCTGGATGAAATTTTTACTGCAAGTATTTATGAGATAGCTGCATGTTTCTATGCATTTATTTTGTGAGAAATGCTGCTAGTTTATTTTTTAACTTTTTTCATAAATTAAAGGAAAAATAACATTTTTAAATTTTCATAAAATCTTTTCAAAGTGAATAAATCACATATTTCATAAAATTAATGCATGGAAATGTTTCCCTATGTCTTGTGAATGCAACAAAAAAAAATACGGGGTTAAAAATCGAGATCTTCTACTAAAAACTTGGGTTTCAAAATATTTCTAGAAGAATAGATAAGAATTAAAACTCAAAAGCCAGAAACATTTAGGAGTTCAAAATTTGGATTTTGTTAGTCCTTTACATAATAAACATGGTCTCAAAATTTGGTTGAAAAAAAAATGCTTAGGAAAAAGTTGTAATTTTTAGTGCAGGTCCTTTAAATCTGACTTTTAGAGGCTCCCACCTTCTACAGCAATGCACGTACTGTAGTCGTCTGAGTGTGAACTGCGCACGTTAGCTTAGTACGTATAGGGTAAAGGTTGGTAAACTGTGATACGAGTAATATTGTGGTAGTTCTTTTTGAGAATTTATTACAATTTTCTGAGCGAGAGGAAGATCGGTTTTGTGCAGAAACTTGTCCACGAACATTCCCTTAATACGTTGACGCAAAAACTGATCTTCCTCTCGCTCAGAAAATTGTAATATATTCTCAAAAAGAACTACCACAATATTACTCATGTCACAATTTTCCAACCTTTACCCTACTAGTAATTATAACCGAAGGAAAACAATAGCCAGGTTTCAATGTAACTTATATTACGCACCTCATTCGATCATGGTAAAGTGCTTCAATATGTGAAAGTGAACAAAAACAAGGAACCTTGGTGCAATAACAATAAATTAACATAAAGCATTTTAATATTTTAACAGTTAGTATCTCAGTGCAAGTTTTTAACATTTTAAGTAACTGAATAACTGCATTTGACACATAATACGTCAAGATAACCCCAGTGTTCCACCAAATGATGGTTAATTGCAGCAAAATTCAAAACAGATTTTTAAATGTTAGTAATAAGTGTGTGTTTTTTAATTTTAATTATTTAATTATCTACATATAGATTGTTTCATATGTGATATGAGATCATCAAGGGTACACATTATATGTTTCATTCACACAGTTCATGTGCACCTATTTGAACATGTAATTAGGCAAATTTTCATACATTTGAAAATGGCACATTAGTGCCGAAAACGTTTATGTTATAATCAATTATATTAAAAACCAGATAAGTATAGACGGTATATTTCAATTTTGATATTGTATTACAATTTGCTTATCGGATAAACCACACAACATGAAGTTACAAAACAAAATTGTCAACAATAGATCCAATTCGCAGTTAACTGTGAATTATTATGGAATAGCCTACTCTGGCCACTTTCCAAGAAATGTGAGTTACCTAATTATAAACACTCCAGCGAAGTTCACAAGAATCTGTGTTACGGAAGTAAGACCCACTATTAATTCTAAAACTATTCAAAATCGGACACATGTGTTTATGAACTTTTTCTTAACAATTATATCAGGAATCTGTTCCTACAACACTGCACGCTCTTTGTGAGTCATCCACTTTACATTAAGCGCAGATCATAATCACAAACGTCCACAACTGTGGAGTAACGGTTAGCGCGTCTGGCCGCGAAACCAGGTGGCCCGGGTTCGATTCCCGGTCGGGGCAAGTTACCTGGTTGAGGTTTTTTCCGGATTTTTCCTCATCCCAAATGTTGGGTAACTTTCGGTGCTGAACCCCAGACTCATTTCACCGGCATTATCACCTTCATCTCATTCAGACGCTAAACCATAACAGACTGGAACCAGCTACCTGCAGCGGCTTTTGAAGACTCTCCTCTAACAGTTAAAGGATTGAAAACAACTTAGATGTGTTGTCATATTAATATACCTAGTAATTAAAAATTGTTTATTATTATTAACCAAATGTTATATAAATAATAATAATAATAATAATAATAATAATAATAATAATAATAATAATAATGATTTATTTAACCTGGCAGAGTTAAGGCCATACGGCCTTCTCTAACACTCAACCAGGAATAAAACTGCGTTACAAAAGACACTACAAATTTACAAAGTACACTACAATTTTACACACAAAACTGAATAAGATAATAATAATAAAACGTAAACAACAAGTAAGAAGAAATCAGACATAATATATAACATACAGAAAGAAAGAAAAAGCATAATAAAATGTGAACAGCAGGTAAAAATAAATGAGGCCTACAAAGTATAAAAATAAGACAATTATTGATAATAATAATAATAATAATAATAATAATAATAAAGAATAGTAATGATAATAATGATAATAATAATATTAATAATAATAATAAATAAAATAATAATAACAGGCCTAATAGTTATAATAATAGTAGTAATAAAATAGTGCAGTACAAAGCATACAATGAATATAATATTTTTAAGTACACACAATAAGGAAAATTATGATTATATATAGCTCAACTTATCACATTAGAGATATACCATTATCGGAAAATATGAAAACAAAAATATAAAATAAGTTAAATATCACTAGAACATAAAAAAATGTGAATACGTGGAAACATGCAATACAACTCTTGTCATAATAGTAAGTTAGTTTGGCAACTCGTCATAAGATAATTTTCTAACTTGGATTTGAAAGATTTCAATGTTCGGCAGCCCTTGACTTCAGGCGGCAGAGAGTTCCAGTGACGAGAGGTAGCAACAGTGAAAGATGAGGAATACAGAGATGATGTGTGAAGTGGAATTTCTAGCGTGTTATCGCGTTGTGATCGAGTATTAATATTATGATAGCGAGAGAGAGTATGAAAACGAGCGAATAAATAATAGGGGATGAAGTGTGTATTATTCGTTATAGGAGCGAAAGTGAGTGCAGATTTCTCCTCTCATGTAACCTAAGCCATGATAAATGTATGTATTGAATATTTAATTACTCTGTTAGAGTTTCATATGCTTTGTATCATTTTCCTCTGTTCTGTTTTCTTTTTTATTACTCTTCCTTTTCTGTCTATTGAAAGTGTTTAATGCCAAAATTATTGAAAATAAATAGGCCTTAAGTGTAGTGTAAGTGTTCCAAATGTTTAAGTGTTGAAATTGGATAAGATTTACGTAAGAGTTGAGTTGTGTTGTGATTTTGTGTCTGTGTTATTGTTTTCTAACTGTAGTATTGTATTTTATTCTTTTGTTTAGTCAACTGTCCGAAGACAGGTCTGAATCTCACAAGTAGCACCGAGAAGTAACCATTCATGACACAACTAAGCCAGGAGATAATGGGATAGGGTGGCCAGTTCTTTTCCCCCTCCATTGCATACATCGCCGTCTAGTAAAGTATTAGGCTACACAAATCAGACTTCAGATGCATACAAACAATTATTATTTTGTAATTGTATTGTCTGATTTATTTTGTTTTATGTTTTGTATTTGTTTTTGTGTAAATTGTGTTTCTTCACTTTTGTACTGTACCAAGATTACCATTGGGCATCTGTACATTTGTAGTATAATAAATAATTAATTTATAATTTATTAAAAGGTCTAATTGATTTACAAAACCATAATAGTACATCATGCAACGAGCCTGTAATGGTAGTAATTAAGACGCGAGTATGTTGATGAAACGAGCGCAAGCGAGTTTCATAATTTTCATACGAGCGTCTTAATTACCATTACAGTCAAGTTTCATACGACTTTTTATGCTCGACCATATTGATTTCTTCCGGAAATTGGTGAGAGATACAAAATGAATATAAATACATGGGAAGTGAAAGGACTTCTGTTTCGCGCTAGGGGAACTTCATTTAAGTTAACCAAAACCATTCTCCTTTCTCTTAAATTTTCTAATGAGGACATTAACAAAGTTTGTCTAATGGTAATGAGAGATTCATTATCCATTTTACACAATCACTTGTATAATACTATGTAATATTATTTTATACTTCATTTCATTACTCTTCAATGTACTTTCATCTCATACTAACTTACTTCCTGGCTTTTAAGGAACCCGGAGGTTCATGGCCGCCCTCACATAAGCTCGCCATTGGTCCCTATCCTGAGCAAGATTAATCCAGTCTCTACCATCATATCCTACCTCCCTCAAATCCATTTTAATATTATCTTCCCATCTACGTCTCGGCCTCCCCAAGGGTCTTTTGCCCTCCGGCCTCCCAACTAACACTCTATATGCATTTCTGGATTCGCCCATAAGTGCTACATGTCCTGCCCATCTCAAACGTGTGGATTTTATGTTCCTAATTATGTCACGTGAAGTACGAAATGCGTGCAGCTCTGCGTTGTGTAACTTTCTCCATTCTCCTGTAACTTCATCCCGCTTAGCCCCAAATATTTTCCTAAGAACCTTATTCTCAAACACCCTTAATCTCTGTTCCTCTGTCAAAGTGAGAGTGCAAGTTTGACAACCATACAGAACAACCGGTAATATAACTGTTTTATAAATTCTAACTTTCAGATTTTTTGACAGAAGACTAGATGACAAAAGCTTCTCAACCTAATAATAACAGGCATTTCCCATATTTATTCTGCGTTTAATTTCCTCCCGAGTGTCATTTATGTTTGTTACTGTTGCTCCAAGATATTTGAATTTTTCCACCTTTTCGAAGGATAAATCTCCAATTTTTATAGTTCCATTTCGTACTAGGCCTATATTGTGGTCACGAGACATAATCATGTACTTAGTCTTTTCGGGATTTACTTCAACCCAATCGCTTTACTTGCTTCAACTAGAATTTCCGCGTTTCCCCTAATCGTTTGTGGATTTTCTCCTAACATATTCACGTCATCCGCATAGACAAGAAGCTGATGTAACCCATTCAATTCCAAACGCTCTCTGTTATCCTGAACTTTCCTCTCATGTTTCTCCGAACTCAAATTGTACTTTATTTTTAAATTTATCATTGTTCCGTATTCTCTCCGCAATCATATTGTATTTTTAATTTAACCTCTGCTTTGTATTCTGGATCCTAGTGGTCAGCCGTAGATTTCGGCCAGATGTCCCAAATTGTGGAATTTGTTGTTGTAAACTTTATTTCCAACCCTACAATTTTGTCGTGTATTTTTGGAACACTCTGTATATGGCGAAGCTTATATGAAATCGTTTTATATGGGCTGTGGCTAGCTACATACATAAGGATTAGCTGTGTCTTTGGGAACATTAACACTGCCGGTGTTTGTAAACCCGTTATGACAGCGGCCCATAAGTTGCTCCAGCTGCGAATTGTTTTATGTGTAGGCAAAGAATTTGCGTGAACGGAGTCGGACCGCTATCAACAGCTGCAAGCGGCAGCTTCCGGCAATATCTTGTCTCCAGTTCAAGCCTTGTGCGTATTGGCTGCTTGCTTCCTGTATTGCTGATAGTTACATTAGACTCAGTAAACTGTACTTGTTTGCAGTGGCGCCAACTTATATGGGCCCACCCAATAATTTGTCGTTTTATTAATTTATTATTATAATTATTATTATTAGGCCTATTATTATTATTATTATTATTATTATTATTATTATTATTATTACTTCACTTTTGTTCACGTCGTACAAAATTTTGTCCGACATTCTTTTGAGAAGATTAACTCCATATGTAGATGAAATTATTTTGGATCATCAGTGTGGTTTTAGGCGTAATAGATCGACTATTGATCAGATATTTTGTATTGAACAGATAATGGAGAAAAAATATGAGTATAAGGGTACAGTGCATCAGTTATTCATAGATTTCAAAAAGGCATATGACTCGGTTAAGAGAGAAGTTTTATATGATATTCTTATTGAATTTGGTATTCCCAAGAAACTAGTTCGATTAATTAAAATGTGTCTCAGTGAAACATACAGCAGATTTCGTATAGGTCAGTTTCTGTCAGATGCGTTTCCAATTCACTGTGGGCTGAAGCAAGGAGATGCACTATCACCTTTACCTTTTAACTTCGCTCTAGAATATGCCATTAGGAAAGTCCAGGATAACAGAAAGAGTTTGGAATTGAACGGGTTACATCAGCTGCTTGTCTATGCGGATGACGTGAATATGTTAGGAGAAAATCCGCAAAACGATTAGGGAAGTAAAGAGATAGGTTTGGAAGTAAGTCCCGAAAAGACAAAATATATGATTATGTCTCATGACCAGAATATTGTACGAAATGGAAATATAAAAATTGGAGATTTATCCTTCGAAGAGGTGAAAAAATTGAAATATCTTGGAGCAACAGTAACAAATATAAGTGATATTCGGGAGGAAATCAAACACAGAATAAATATGGCAAATGCCTTTTATTATTCGGTTGAGAAGCTTTTGTCATCCAGTCTGCTGTCAAAAAATCTGAAAGTTAGAATTTATAAAACAGTTATATTACCGGATGTTCTGTGTGGTTGTGAAACTTGGACTCTCACTTTGAGAGAGGAACAGAGGTTAAGGGTGTTTGAGAATAAGGTTCTCACTAAAATATTTGGTGATAAGAAGGATGAAGTTACAGGAGAATGGAGAAAGTTACACAACACAGAACTGCACGCATTGTATTCTTCACCTGACATAATTAGGAACATAAAATCGAGACGTTTGAGATGGGCAGGGCATGTAGCACGTATGGGCGAATCCAGAAATGCATGTAGAGTGTTAGTTGGGAGGCCGGAGGGAAAAAGACCTTTGGGGAGGCCGAGACTTAGATGGGAGGATAATATTAAAATGGATATGAGGGAAATGGGATATGATGATAGAGAATGGATTAATCTTGCACAGGATAGGGACCGTTGGCGGGCTTATGTGAGGGCGGCAATGAACCTTCGGGTTTCTTAAAAGACATTTGTAAGTTTATTTTATTTTTATTTAAATTTAAATATACAGAATGAAGAATATAATTACAAAACAAACAAGAGAAATAGAAATAAAATAATAAAAAATACAGAATAAAGAATATAATTACAAAACAAACAAGAGAAATAGAAATAAAAAGAAGATACAGTAGTATTAACAAAATTTGAGACCGAATGAGCAGCGCTCGTGCTCGGTCGCAGTTCAGATATAATATTAAAAAAAAAAATAATAATAATAATAATAATAATAATAATAATAATAATAATAATAATAATAATAATAAATAAGTAAAATAAAATAGGAACTAAAATATAATTACAGCTGCAATGGAATTAAATAATGTAATATTAACACTATAGAAGAATAATATCGCACGTGAAAGTAGGACTGATACATATTTCAAAATTATAGAATACAAATATAATATAGGTTGATTAATTCATACATTTATAAATTTATTTAATCAAATTGAAGATATTAACACGTTTCTAATTTTCTTGTTATATGTTAGTGGGTTACATGTTAGAAGTTCTGGGTGTAATTTAGTTAAAGCATTGTACAACCGAGGGCCAAAATTTATGCTATGCTTTAGACCAGCAGATGTGAGACATTTAGGTTCTACTAATGTTGAATTAATATTTCGTCTTGTGTCATAATTGTGTGTCTGTAATACAAACTTATTACGATTTTTATGATAAAATTTTAACAGCGCATACTTATAAATTTGTTCAATATTAAATACATTAAATTCAGAATAAATTAATTTAGTTGGATAATCGAAACGTTTCTTCAAACAAATTTTAATTATTCGTTTTTGTAGTAAATTTAACGGACTAAGGTTAAATTTTGTACTTCCACCCCAAACAATTATACCATATTGAATGATAGACTGAATAATGGCCAAATAAACATTTCGTAGAACTCTAATAGGTAAGTAGCATCGAAGATTAACGAATTTATAAATTGTTTTACGAAGCCTCTTACAAAGATAAGTAATGTGATGAGGCCATTTTAAATTCTGATCAATAATGATACCCAGATATTTGACATACGTGGCTTCTTTCAAAGGTGGACATTTACAACTTTTGGGATCTAAACAATTTTCATTGTGTATTATTAGTCTATATTTATCGCTAAATTTTAAATTTTGAACACTGGCAGCTGTTAACGAAAAAGGAACTAAAGTTGATTTAACTTAGATATATTTAAAGAAAGGAAGTTGGAATTAAGCCATTTTTTAACAATGTTAGCACCTATATTAGCATTTCTATATGCTTCCTGCCAAGAAAAACCACTGAAAATAACTACTGTATCATCCGCATATATCCATTAATTTTTTCTAAATTTATATTTAGCAGATCATTAACATATATTAGAAATAAAATAGGTCCCAAAATTGTTCCTTGTGGTACACCTATATCAATATATTTGTATTCACTAAATTGATCTTCAGTTTTGCTCATTTGCCTTCTGTTACTAAAATATGATTGGAATAATTTTAAAACTATACCTCTAACTCCAATAGTATGTAGTTTGTCCAAAAGTAAATTATGACTCATACTGTCAAAAGCTTTCCGTAGATCCAAGAAAACACCCAAACATTTGTTTCCGATATCTAGTTCATAGTTCTAGTTCATATCTAGTATATTATTATTATTTTTATTATTATTATTATTATTATTATTATTATTATTATTATTATTATTAATATTGGTAGACAGATAGGATTCATCATCCCCTTTGAAATGATGTGTCTGAAGATAGAGGGTGCAAAGGGGTGAAACAGAAAATTCAATCAACACTTTTAACTTCCCTCTCGAAAACTAAATTGACTTGTTTTTCTCAAAATCGTATTCCCTACACATCTCAAATTATTCGAAATGGAAAGTTTTGAAATGGACACACGGTAGCTAATTACATTTAATTGATATTCCTGTGTAATCATCTAAATTACCCCACATAAAGCTCTGCTTTTTCACATTAGTGCTGCTACATTGTTCTCAACCCTTCAACATTCGGCCAGCTGAAATAAATGTCTTCGCCCTTTACCACCCCTTACTAAGAGTCCCTGTTTTTGGGTTCTACTCGAGTCTCTGCAAACTGCGACTGAAGTTCCTGACCTCGGAGGTCATGTTTTATTAGAATCAACCCTTCGTCTTCAGGCCATCGATGCTTTTATGTCCCCTAATGGTTTCCAAGAAGCTGAGTGCCAGATAATGGTGCCCCAGACTGGAGCCAGGACTCCGATATTCGCTACAAACTCTGCCTGCCATCACCACGTAGCGGGGTGTCTGTCCCGGCCAGGATCTTCGTCATCAAGTGGTACTCAAAATGAGACAGATATTTGCCGCTTTGCGACTGACTATACTTTAACTGGATCTTCGTCATGAAGTCTCACTAACTCAAATTCCTTCTGGTACATTCCAAATAAGTTATTTAGATATTTGCTTCATCCAATTTCTTTCGTAAATTACAGATATTTAGGTAATACTTTTCTTTAGTTCCTCATCCAATTCCTTTTGTAAATAACAAATATTTAGGTAATATCTTCTGTTGGTTCCTCATCCAATTCCTTTTGTAAATTACAAATATTTAGGTAATACTTTTCTGTTGGTTCCTCATCAATTCCTTTTGTAAATTACAAATCATAATATCTTTCTGTTGGTTTCTCATCCAATTCTTTCGTAAATTACAAATATTTAGGTAATACTTTTCTGTTAGTTCCTCATCCAATTCCTTTTGTAAATAACAAATATTTAGGTAATATTTTCTGTTGGTTCTCATCCAATTCCTTTTGTAAATTACAAATATTTAGGTAATACTTTTCTGTTGGTTCCTCAAATTCCTTTTGTAAATTACAAATATTTAGGTAATACTTTTCTTTTCTGTTAGTTCCTCATCCAATTCCTTTTGTAAATAACAAATATTTAGGTAAATTACAAATAAATTATTTAGGTAATACTTTTCTGTTGGTTTCTCATCCAATTCCTTTCGTAAATTACAAATATTTAGGTAATAATTTTCTGTTAGTTCCTCATCCAATTTTAGGTAATATCCTTTTGTAAATTAAAAAATATTTAGGTAATACTTTTCTGTTGGTTCCTCATCCAATTCCTTTTGTAAATTACAAATATTTAGGTAATACTTTTCTGTTGGTTCCTCATCCAATTCCTTTTGTAAATTACAAATATTTAGGTAATACTTTTCTGTTGGTTCCTCATCCAATTCCTTTTGTAAATAACAAATATTTAGGTAATATCTTTCTGTTGGTTCCTCATCCAATTTTGTATTTAGGTAATACTTTTCTGTTGGTTCCTCATCCAAAATTACAAATATTTAGGTAATACTTTTCTGTTGGTTCCTCATCCAATTCCTTTCGTAAATTAAAATATTTAGGTAATAATTTTCTGTTGGTTTCTCATCCAATTTTTACAAATATTTAGGTAATACTTTTCTCATCCAATTCCTTTTGTAAATAACAAATATTTAGGTAATATTTTCTGTTGGTTCGTAAATTACAAATATTTAGGTAATACTTTTCTGTTGGTTCCTCATCCAATTCCTTTTGTAAATTACAAATATTTAGGTAATATCTTTCTGTTGGTTCCTCATCCAATTCCTTTTGTAAATTACAAATATTTAGGTAATACTTTTCTGTTGGTTTCTCATCCAATTCCTTTCGTAAATTACAAATATTTAGGTAATACTTTTCTGTTGGTTCCTCATCCAATTCCTTTTGTAAATTACAAATATTTAGGTAATACTTTTCTGTTGGTTCTCATCCAATTCCTTTTGTAAATTACAAATATTTAGGTAATACTTTTCTGTTGGTTCCTCATCCAATTCCTTTTTAGGTAATACTTTTCTGTAAATTCCTTTTGTAAATATATTTAGGTAATACTTTTCTGTTGGTTCCTCATCCAATTCCTTTTGTAAATTACAAATATTTAGGTAATACTTTCTGTTGGTTCCTCATCCAATTCCTTTTGTAAATTACAAATATTTAGGTAATACTTTTCTGTTGGTTTCCTCATCCAATTTTTCGTTATTTAGGTTATCTTTCTGTTGGTTTCTCATCCAATTCCTTTTGTAAATTACAAATATTTAGTAATAAAATTACAAATATTTAGGTAATACTTTTCTGTTTACAAATATTTAGGTAATACTTTTCTGTGTTCCTCATCCAAAATATTTAGGTAATACTTTTCTGTTGGTTTCTCATCCAATTCCTTTTGTAAATTACAAATATTTAGGTAATACTTTTCTGTTGGTTCCTCATCCAATTCCTTTTCTGTTGGTTCCTCATCCAATAAATTCCTTTCGTAAATTACAAATATTTAGGTAATACTTTTCTGTTGGTTCCTCATCCAATTCCTTTTGTAAATTACAAATATTTAGGTAATAATTTTCTGTTGGTTCCTCATCCAATTCCTTTCGTAAATTACAAATATTTAGGTAATACTTTTCTGTTGGTTCTCATCCAATTCCTTTACAAATATTTAGTAAATTACAAATATTTAGGTAATACTTTTCTGTTGGTTCCTCATCCAATTCCTTTTGTAAATTACAAATATTTAGGTAATACTTTTCTGTTGGTTCCTCATCCAATTCTTTTGTAAATTACAAATATTTAGGTAATACTTTTCTGTTGGTTCCTCATCCAATTCCTTTTGTAAATTACAAATATTTAGGTAATACATTTCTGTTGGTTCCTCATCCAATTCCTTTTGTAAATTACAAATATTTAGGTAATACTTTTCTGTTGGTTCCTCATCCAATTCCTTTTGTAAATTACAAATATTTAGGTAATACTTTTCTGTTGGTTCCTCATCCAATTCCTTTCGTAAATTACAAATATTTAGGTAATACTTTTCTGTTGGTTCCTCATCCAATTCCTTTCGTAAATTACAAATATTTAGGTAATACTTTTCTGTTGGTTTCTCATCCAATTCCTTTCGTAAATTACAAATATTTAGGTAATACTTTTCTGTTGGTTCCTCATGCAATTCCTTTTGTAAATTACAAATATTTAGGTAATACTTTTCTGTTGGTTCCTCATCCAATTCCTTTTGTAAATTACAAATATTTAGGTAATACTTTTCTGTTGGTTTCTCATCCAATTCCTTTTGTAAATTACAAATATTTAGGTAATAATTTTTACAAATATTTAGGTAAATGTTGGTTACTTTTCTGTTGGTTCCTCATCCAAAATTCCTTTTTAGGTAAATTTCCTCACAAATATTTAGGTAATACTTTTCTGTTGGTTCCTCATCCAATTCCTTTTGTAAAAATTTTAGGTAATACAAATATTTAAATATTTAGGTAATACTTTTCTGTTGGTTCCTCATCCAATTCCTTTTGTAAATTACAAATATTTAGGTAATACTTTTCTGTTGGTTCCTCATCCAATTCCTTTTGTAAATTACAAATATTTAGGTAATACTTTTCTGTTGGTTCCTCATCCAATTCCTTTTGTAAATTACAAATATTTAGGTAATACTTTTCTGTTGGTTCCTCATCCAATTCCTTTTGTAAATTACAAATATTTAGGTAATACTTTTCTGTTGGTTCCTCATCCAATTCCTTTTTTCTGTAAATTACAAATATTTAGGTAATACTTTTCTGTTGGTTCCTCATCCAATTCCTTTCGTAAATTACAAATATTTAGGTAATACTTTTCTGTTGGTTCCTCATCCAATTCCTTTTAGGTAATACGTAAATTACAAATATTTAGGTAATACTTTTCTGTTGGTTTCTCATCCAATTCCTTTCAAATTACAAATATTTAGGTAATACTTTTCTGTTGGTTTCTCATCCAATTCCTTTCGTAAATTACAAATATTTAGGTAATACTTTTCTTAATTCTGTTGGTTCTGTTGGTTTCATCCAAATTCCTTTCGTAAATTACAAATATTTAGGTAATACTTTTCTGTTGGTTTCTCATCCAATTCTTTCGTAAATTACAAATATTTAGGTAATACTTTTCTGTTGGTTCCTCATCCAATTCCTTTTGTAAATTACAAATATTTAGGTAATACTTTCTCTGTTGGTTCCTCATCCAATTCCTTTCGTAAATTACAAATATTTAGGTAATACTTTTCTGTTGGTTCCTCATCCAATTCCTTTTGTAAATTACAAATATTTAGGTAATACTTTTCTGTTGGTTCCTCATCCAATTCCTTTCGTAAATTACAAATATTTAGGTAATACTTTTCTGTTGGTTCCTCATCCAATTCCTTTCGTAAATTACAAATATTTAGGTAATACTTTTCTGTTGGTTCCTCATCCAATTCCTTTTGTAAATTACAAATATTTAGGTAATACTTTTCTGTTGGTTCTCATCCAATTCCTTTCGTAAATTACAAATATTTAGGTAATACTTTTCTGTTGGTTCTCATCCAATTCCTTTTGTAAATTACAAATATTTAGGTAATACTTTTCTGTTGGTTTCTCATCCAATTCCTTTTGTAAATTACAAATATTTAGGTAATACTTTTCTGTTGGTTCCTCATCCAATTCCTTTCGTAAATTACAAATATTTAGGTAATACTTTTCTGTTGGTTTCTCATCCAATTCCTTTCGTAAATTACAAATATTTAGGTAATACTTTTCTGTTGGTTTCTCATCCAATTCCTTTTGTAAATTACAAATATTTAGGTAATACTTTTCTGTTGGTTCTCATCCAATTCCTTTTAGTAAATTACAAATATTTAGGTAATACTTTTCTGTTGGTTTCTCATCCAATTCCTTTTGTAAATTACAAATATTTAGGTAATACTTTTCTGTTGGTTTCTCATCCAATTCCTTTTGTAAATTACAAATATTTAGGTAATACTTTTCTGTTGGTTCCATCCATTCCTTTTGTAAATTACAAATATTTAGGTAATACTTTTCTGTTGGTTCCTCATCCAATTCCTTTTTTAAATTACAAATATTTAGGTAATACTTTTCTGTTGGTTTCTCATCCAATTCCTTTTGTAAATAACAAATATTTAGGTAATACAAATATTTAGGTAATACTTTTCTGTTGGTTCCTCATCCAATTACAAATATTTAGGTAATACTTTTCTGTTGGTTTCTCAAATTAATATTACAAATATTTAGGTAATACTTTTCTGTTGGTTTCCTCATCCAATTCCTTTCGTAAATTACAAATATTTAGGTAATACTTTTCTGTTGGTTCCTCATCCAATTCCTTTCGTAAATTACAAATATTTAGGTAATACTTTTCTGTTGGTTCCTCATCCAATTCCTTTCGTAAATTACAAATATTTAGGTAATACTTTTCTGTTGGTTTCTCATCCAATTCCTTTCGTAAATTACAAATATTTAGGTAATACTTTTCTGTTGGTTCCTCATCCAATTCCTTTTGTAAATTACAAATATTTAGGTAATACTTTTCTGTTGGTTCCTCATCCAATTCCTTTCGTAAATTACAAATATTTAGGTAATACTTTTCTGTTGGTTCCTCATCCAATTCCTTTTGTAAATTACAAATATTTAGGTAATACTTTTCTGTTGGTTCCTCATCCAAATTACCTTTTCTGTAAATTACAAATATTTAGGTAATACTTTTCTGTTGGTTCATCATCCAATTCCTTTCGTAAATTACAAATATTTAGGTAATACTTTTCTGTTGGTTCCTCATCAATTCCAAATTACAAATATTTAGGTAATACTTTTCTGTTGGTTCTTTCCTTTTGTAAATTACAAATATTTAGGTAATACTTTTCTGTTGGTTCCTCATCCAATTCCTTTTGTAAATTACAAATATTTAGGTAATACTTTTCTGTTGGTTCCTCATCCAATTCCTTTCGTAAATTACAAATATTTAGGTAATACTTTTCTGTTGGTTCATCATCCAATTCCTTTCGTAAATTACAAATATTTAGGTAATACTTTTCTGTTGGTTCTCATCCAATTCCTTTCGTAAATTACAAATATTTAGGTAATACTTTTCTGTTGGTTTCTCATCCAATTCCTTTCGTAAATTACAAATATTTAGGTAATACTTTTCTGTTGGTTCATCATCCAAATCCTTTGGTTTCTCATCCAATTCCTTTCGTAAATTACAAATATTTAGGTAATACTTTTCTGTTGGTTCTCATCCAATTCCTTTTGTAAATTACAAATATTTAGGTAATACTTTTCTGTTGGTTCCTCATCCAATTCCTTTTGTAAATTACAAATATTTAGGTAATACTTTTCTGTTGGTTCATCCATCCAAATTAGGTAATACTTTTCGTAAATTAAATTACAAATATTTAGGTAATACTTTTCTGTTGGTTCCTCATCCAATTCCTTTTTTGTAAATTACAAATATTTAGGTAATACTTTTCTGTTGGTTCATCCAAATCCTTTTGTAAATTACAAATATTTAGGTAATACTTTTCTGTTGGTTCATCATCCAATTCCTTTTGTAAATTACAAATATTTAGGTAATACTTTTCTGTTGGTTCCTCCAATTCCAAATTTTTGTAAATTACAAATATTTAGGTAATACTTTTCTGTTGGTTCCTCATCCAAATCCTTTCGTAAATTACAAATATTTAGGTAATACTTTTCTGTTGGTTCCTCATCCAAATTTTGTAAATTACAAATATTTAGGTAATACTTTTCTGTTGGTTCTCATCCAATCCAAATTTTTTGTAAATTACAAATATTTAGGTAATACTTTTCTGTTGGTTCATCTTCCAAATCCTTTTGTAAATTACAAATATTTAGGTAATACTTTTCTGTTGGTTCATCATCCAAATCCTTTTGTAAATTACAAATATTTAGGTAATACTTTTCTGTTGGTTCATCTTCCAATTCCTTTCGTACAAATATTTAGGTAAATTTTCTGTTGGTTTCTCATCAAATTAAAATATTTAGGTAATACTTTTCTGTTGGTTCATCATCCAAATTCCTTTTGTAAATTACAAATATTTAGGTAATACTTTTCTGTTGGTTCATCATCCAAATCCTTTCGTAAATTACAAATATTTAGGTAATACTTTTCTGTTGGTTCATCATCCAAATCCTTTTGTAAATTACAAATATTTAGGTAATACTTTTCTGTTGGTTCATCATCCAAATTCCTTTTGTAAATTACAAATATTTAGGTAATACTTTTCTGTTGGTTCATCATCCAAATCCTTTTGTAAATTACAAATATTTAGGTAATACTTTTCTGTTGGTTCCTCATACTTTTCAAATATTTAGGTTACTTTTCTGTTGGTTCTCATCCAAATCCTTTTGTAAATTACAAATATTTAGGTAATACTTTTCTGTTGGTTCATCTTCAAATCCTTTTGTAAATTACAAATATTTAGGTAATACTTTTCTGTTGGTTCCTCATCCAAAATTACAAATATTTAGGTAATACCTTTTTTTGTAAATTACAAATATTTAGGTAATACTTTTCTGTTGGTTCCTCTTCCAAATCCTTTTGTAAATTACAAATATTTAGGTAATACTTTTCTGTTGGTTCATCTTCCAAATCCTTTTGTAAATTACAAATATTTAGGTAATACTTTTCTGTTGGTTCATCTTCCAAATTTTTGTAAATTACAAATATTTAGGTAATACTTTTCTGTTGGTTCATCTTCCAATCCTTTTGTAAATTACAAATATTTAGGTAATACTTTTCTGTTGGTTCATCTTCCAAATCCTTTTGTAAATTACAAATATTTAGGTAATACTTTTCTGTTGGTTCATCTTCCAAATCCTTTTGTAAATTACAAATATTTAGGTAATACTTTTCTGTTGGTTCATCTTCCAAATCCTTTTGTAAATTACAAATATTTAGGTAATACTTTTCTTTGGTTCATCTTCCAAATCCTTTTGTAAATTACAAATATTTAGGTAATACTTTTCTGTTGGTTCATCTTCCAAATCCTTTTGTAAATTACAAATATTTAGGTAATACTTTTCTGTTGGTTCATCTTCCAAATCCTTTTGTAATTCTTTTGTAAATTACAAATATTTAGGTAATACTTTTCTGTTGGTTCATCTTCCAAATCCTTTTGTAAATTACAAATATTTAGGTAATACTTTTCTGTTGGTTCATCTTCCAAATCCTTTTGTAAATTACAAATATTTAGGTAATACTTTTCTGTTTCTGTTGGTTCATCTTCCAAATTACCTTTTCTGTTGGTTCATCTTCCAAATCCTTTTGTAAATTACAAATATTTAGGTAATACTTTTCTGTTGGTTCCTCATCCAAATTCCTTTCGTAAATTACAAAAATATTTAGGTAATACTTTTCTGTTGGTTCATCTTCCAAATCCTTTTGTAAATTACAAATATTTAGGTAATACTTTTCTGTTGGTTCCTCATCCAATTCCTTTTCTTCCAAATCCTTTTGTAAATTACAAATATTTAGGTAATACTTTTCTGTTGGTTCATCATCCAAATTCCTTTTGTAAATTACAAATATTTAGGTAATACTTTTCTGTTGGTTCCTCATCCAAATCCTTTTGTAAATTACAAATATTTAGGTAATACTTTTCTGTTGGTTCTCATCCAAATCCTTTTGTAAATTACAAATATTTAGGTAATACTTTTCTGTTGGTTCATCTCCAAATCCTTTTGTAAATTACAAATATTTAGGTAATACTTTTCTGTTGGTTCATCTCAAATATTTAGGCAATTCCTTGTAAATTACAAATATTTAGGTAATACTTTTCTGTTGGTTCCTCATCCAATTCCTTTCGTAAATTACAAATATTTAGGTAATACTTTTCTGTTGGTTCCTCATCCAAATCCTTTTGTAAATTACAAATATTTAGGTAATACTTTTCTGTTGGTTCATCTCCAAATCCTTTTGTAAATTACAAATATTTAGGTAATACTTTTCTGTTGGTTCCTCATCCAATCCTTTTGTAAATTACAATTTTAGGTAATACTTTTCTGTAAATTAAATTACAAATATTTAGGTAATACTTTTCTGTTGGTTCCTCATCCAAATCCTTTTGTAAATTACAAATATTTAGGTAATACTTTTCTGTTGGTTCCTCCATCCTTTTGTAAATTACAAATATTTAGGTAATACTTTTCTTTGGTTCCTAAAATTACAAATATTTAGGTAATACTTTTCTGTTGGTTCATCATCCAAATCCTTTTGTAAATTACAAATATTTAGGTAATACTTTTCTGTTGGTTCCTCATCCAATTCCTTTCGTAAATTACAAATATTTAGGTAATACTTTTCTGTTGGTTCCTCATCCAAATCCTTTTGTAAATTCAAATATTTAGGTAATACTTTTCTGTTGGTTCCTCATCCAATTCCTTTCGTAAATTACAAATATTTAGGTAATACTTTTCTGTTGGTTCCTCAAAATCCTTTTGTAAATTAAAATATTTAGGTAATACTTTTCTGTTGGTTCCTCATCCAATTCCTTTTGTAAATTACAAATATTTAGGTAATACTTTTCTGTTGGTTCCTCATCCAAATCCTTTTGTAAATTACAAATATTTAGGTAATACTTTTCTGTTGGTTCATCTTCCAAATCCTTTTGTAAATTACAAATATTTAGGTAATACTTTTCTGTTGGTTCATCCAAATCCTTTTGTAAATTACAAATATTTAGGTAATACTTTTCTGTTGGTTCATCCAAATCCAAATTACAAATATTTAGGTAATACTTTTCTGTTGTAAATTACAAATATTTAGGTAATACTTTTCTTTGGTTCATCTTCCAAATCCTTTTCTGTAAATTACAAATGTTGGTTCATCTTCCAAATCCTTTTGTAAATTACAAATATTTAGGTAATACTTTTCTGTTGGTTTCTCCAAAATCCTTTTGTAAATTACAAATATTTAGGTAATACTTTTCTGTTGGTTCATCTTCCAAATCCTTTTGTAAATTACAAATATTTAGGCAATACTTTTCTGTTGGTTCATCTTCCAAATCCTTTTGTAAATTACAAATATTTAGGTAATACTTTTCTGTTGGTTCATCTTCCAAATCCTTTTGTAAATTACAAATATTTAGGCAATACTTTTCTGTTGGTTCATCTTCCAAATCATCTTCCAAATCCTTTTTCATCTTCCAAATCCTTTTGTAAATTACAAATATTTAGGTAATACTTTTCTGTTGGTTCATCTTCCAAATCCTTTTGTAAATTACAAATATTTAGGTAATACTTTTCTGGTTCAAATATTTAGGCTTTGGTTCATCTTCCAAATCCTTTTGTAAATTACAAATATTTAGGCAATACTTTTCTGTTGGTTCATCTTCCAAATCCTTTTGTAAATTACAAATATTTAGGCAATACTTTTCTGTTGGTTCATCTTCCAAATCCTTTTGTAAATTACAAATATTTAGGCAATACTTTTCTGTTGGTTCATCTTCCAAATCCAAATTACTTTTACTTTTCTGTAAAATCCTTACAAATATTTAGGAAATACTTTTCTGTTGGTTCATCTTTTGTAAATTACAAATATTTAGGAAATACTTTTCTGTTGGTTCAAATCCTTTTGTAAATTACAAATATTTAGGCAATACTTTTCTGTTGGTTCATCTTCCAAATCCTTTTGTAAATTACAAATATTTAGGCAATACTTTTCTGTTGGTTCATCTTCCAAATCCTTTTGTAAATTACAAATATTTAGGCAATACTTTTCTGTTGGTTCATCTTCCAAATCCTTTTGTAAATTACAAATATTTAGGAATACTTTTCTGTTGGTTCCTCATCCAATTCCTTTCGTAAATTACAGATATTTAGGTAATACTTTTCTGTTGGTTCCTCATCCAATTCCTTTCGTAAATTACAAATATTTAGGCAAGACTTTTCTGTTGGTTCATCTTCCAAATTCTTTTGTAAATTACAAATATTTAGGTAATACTTTTCTGTTGGTTCCTCATCCAATTCCTATCGTAAATTACAAATCTTTAGGTAATACTTCTCTGTTGGTTTCTCATCCAATTCCTTTCGTAAAATACAAATATTTAGGTAATACATTTCTGTTGGTTTCTCATCCAATTCCTTTCGTAAATTACAAATATTTGCGTAATACTTCTATGTATGTTCCTCGTCCAATTCCTTTCGTAAATTAGAAATATTTAGATGATGCCTTTTGTTTTGATTTCTCATTCTATTTCTTCTGGTAAATTTCCTATATTTAGGGGATGCTTCTTCTCTTGGTTCCTCGTCTTATTCCTTCTATAAATTCAAATTTCTAGTATTTTTATATCCTGTTCCTTTTGAAACTTATAGCCCAGATATTTTGGAAATGCCGGTAAGTTTCTCTTGGTTCCTCATGCCAATACTTCTGGTAAATTTCAGTAGACTTCATTGATGACATCGATAATGATGATGATGGGGATGATTACTGACGGATCATCCTATATGGTCTGGTATGACTACGCGTTGGATCAGAGATTCGAGCTTTCAGACTTGTTCGATGACAATTTTAAGGATCGATAAAAGCGTTAGCACGTCTTCCTACGGGAAGAAAGTAAAGCTGTGATATGTGTTTAGGCTGGAAAACGTAGAAGATCCCTAGCGGGCTTCACGGAATAGGGCTTAGCCTATTTGTTGCCTAAATATTTCTCGTCCACTTTGAATTTACAAGCAAAACAACCTCTGCAGTTGATGGCGTCGTTAAACAGAATACTGTCACAGGCTACTATCACCATTACAATGGTGATGAAGACGACGCACTCTGCTATCTGATGACGTAGTTTGTGTGAGCGGCCCTTGTTTGCGTTCGTGGGACTGACAAATGGCCGGCGAAGGTACAGCGCTCCTTGCGCTTGACGTCGCTGTTAATTGCTACATTAATTATACCAGCACCCAATGAAAAGCTCGTGTAATTAACCGCGGAGACGGTCCGTCCCGGGGGGAGGGGGGTGCAGGATGGACTGCTTCGTTACTCGGATCCTCTTCTTGGCTCGTCTCAGCAGGTCCGACTTTCACATCCCTCTTCAGCCGACGACACTCGTAGCTACTGCCTTCTTCCCCTACTTCTATCTTTCTCCATATCTTATATTTCCCCCTTCCCCTCCCGTTTCTCGTCCATTCTTTTCTGTTTTGGTCCTAAACTTTTCTGTCTTCCTGCTATTCCAGTTTCTTTCTTTTCTGTTACTTTGCTTTCATTTGTATGTATGTATTTATTTACACTGCAAGTGGGCAAGCACCCGGTGGCAGTGGTATACACAATATAAAGAATACACAATAAAATGATAAACAATACACAATACAATTATACAATACACAATACAATTATATACTTACTTACTTATTGACTTTTAAGGAACCCGGAGGTTTCTTGCCGCCCTCACATAAGCCCGCCATTGATCCCTATCCTGACCAAGATTAATCCAGTCTCTACCATCATATCCCACCTCCCTCAAACCCATTTTATTATTATCTTCCCATCTACGTCTCGGCCTCCCCAAAGGTTTTATTCCCGCCGTCCTCCCAACTAACACTCTATATGCATTTCTGGATTCGCCCATATGTGCTACATGCCCTGCCCATCTCAGTTATATACACAATACAATAAGAATACACAATACAATTTAACACAAAAATTACAATCAATAATAAAACACAAAATACCTAATTTTACAATACAACCTACATATTATGTAGCCTATAGGCCCTACATAAGTTTCAATAGTCTTTCACTGTACTCTCATCTCACTCACTGTAGTGGCACTATGACGCATTTCACTGACACTCTATAACACATTTCACTGACACTATAGAACACATTTCATTGACGCTATAAATTATCACTGATCGGAACTGTTCACTGCACTGTAAAACCATAACTTCACTGACTCACCTCGCTTCACTGATACAACAGTTCAAATAAGACAAATAATTACACCCTTATGCATACTTATAAACAGAACTACATTTAAGCTAAACATTTCTAGTCTAAGGCCCTCTTACACGCTATTTTTAAATAATTTACAATTCAAACCAAGGAAGTAAACTCGTCAGGCTAAATAAATACATGTCACCTTAAAAAGTTAAATGTTAAATGTCACCTTAATTTTAATTTGCACTCTATATACAACTTTTTAAGTTATTCTTGAATCTCCTTAAGGAAGGACAACCCTCAAAGACCGCTGCAGGTAGGTCATTCCAATCATTTATAGTTCTATTTAAAAATGAGAATTTACCTACATCCGTTTTCTGTTTCCTACATTTGATTTTAAAATCATGATCGTTCCTACCATAGTACGTTGGCTTTTCTAACCGAGCCGTTATGTCTACCCATGCTTTCTGACCTAGATGTGCTCTATACAATGATGTTATTCTAGTTTTCCTACGTCTGTTTTCCAAAGTTTCCCATTTAAGTTCCTTTATCGTATCGTTTCCATCTTCTCTTTTACCTTACTTAGTCTCTTTCTTGAAATCCCCCTATCCTTCTTCTCTTCCTGTTTTCTTTCGTTTATTTCCTTTCTGTTTCTTTGCCTTTTTCCTAGTTTGTTTCTTTCATTCCTATGTTACTTCAGTTTTTCCTTTGTTTGCTTTCAGCGTTCATTTCTTATTATCCGTTTAATTCTTTCTTAGTGCTTTCATTTTTCTGTCATTCTTCTTGTTTGCTTTCCTTTCTTTCTTCGATTTCTCCTTAAGGGAGGAGATGGGTGAAATTTCCAGCTTCTGTAGCTTTTGAGCTGGTTGGTTCATTTTTGGCACACATATTCCACATATGATGTATCTACATGCTACAAATTTTCATGTATGTCACCCCGATATTTTCTGAGTTATGCCCTTTTTCTAAAAAAATGAAGCATATTTTCAAAGTCCATCTCCTCGTACAAATTTTAAGTAGCCTAAAAAAAATGCAGTAGGCCTATCTTTGATCAAACTAGAAAAGCACTAAGCATCTATATTTTAAAAATATGTCCTTAGAATAGAAAAAATATATATTATTTTGTCAAAAGTTATTTTTTTAATTTTCCAGTACCTATTGTTATACAAATAATTTTTTTAAATTAAAAAATAATTAACGTGTCAAAAATTTGATATTCTGATTTGTTAACCATAGACTGCTTTATAGAACGCGCAGTAAAAATTTCATGTTCCTAGCATCAAAATTGTAAGAGCCTATACACTTCGAACTTCACGAAATGCGCTGAAAAAAAAAGTGTGAGAAAATAGCTTGTAAAATTTGCATGGAATTGAAGTTCAAGGATGCTGATGAATATTGTAGTGGGCTACAAACATATAAAAAATGAGTGCCGTGTATGAACAAATGAAGTTCCTTAACAAATTCATTGCGGGTGGCATCGATCCATAGGCTAAGGGGCAGTGTTGTAGATTAATTTTTGTTAGGGCTACAATTATTTTTGTGCGAGATCGTGCGTATTTGCTTGTTTTCCGCACAGAACCAATACGCGATAAGTGTGAAATACCACATTCAGTATTCCCAACCTAACACACATAACAATTTCTCTCTTCTTACCGCTTAAGTGACATATTGATTTTACTGCTTTAGGCTTTTAACATATTATTTTTAGAGACGTTCAATATAGTAATAATTATAAATTGAAACTTACTACTGCAATTTCACCTAAATTGCACTGTTAATTATTGTTTTTAAATATTTTCAAAAATTAAGTAAACTCTACAACTCCACTAAAGTTACTGCATTCGTGATGCAAGTAACATTAAGGAAGCCGTGAAAAAATCAACAAGATACCAGACTCATCATAGACTGGGGAAAAAAAGACAGACGTATATCACGGCCTGCTGGAGTATAGTAAACACAGAAAACATTTTAAAGTAACAATGTTGAAGATAGATATTTTTGTTTTGCAAATTTGCCGTCATTGAACAGAAACCAAGATGAAGATTTCATTGCAACTAATTAGAAATTCCTCTTTCAGGTGAGTAATAAACGATCTTCGCACAGAATAATGTACGATACACGAGCGGTATGTTTTCTTTCAATTCTCGGAAATTAAAAAAGCTCAATTACGTTTCGCTTTTTCAAACTTTTCCTCGAACATGAGAACTTCAACATACCGCTCTTGTAACGCATATTACTACTCTGGAGTGGTATGCAGATAGCCATAAGTAGTAGGAGTAAAGGGAAAATCTTGATAACCTAAAGGGAGAAAGTTACGTAGGGCGGAGGAAGACGAAGGGAATGAAGGAAGGCAGAGACAAAGAGGAAAGGAGTTGGAGAATAAATGAACGAAGAAACAAAAGAAGTTGTAAAGGAATAATCTCCTTGGCAACTGTGCCAGCAGTCGTTACGTCGTTGTTTTTTCTCGGAATATTAGTAGTTTATAAAATAGCAGTTACCGAAGACGATAGACAACTTTCACACCCACAGAAGACATCTGCTGCCGTGTTGTCTATAATTTTATATATTTTTTGACCTGGAATTTCGCCCCTCGGACGACATGATAATTGCTAGCTAAAACAGAACCAGGCAACCGTATCTATCTCTGAGTGTACGAATGTTTCAATCCATCTGTTGAAGGGGCAGCGTCATCAACTGACATGTTCATCCATTCACACAAAATATATACTGCACAGGAAGCAGCCCTGCACAACTTTAATTGAAATCCGTCTGTGGAGCGGCAATTTTGAGCGATTACAGTTCTCATCGTGTGGCAATTAGCCGTGCCTTGTGATCACGAAGACCGCTGGCTCATTCGTCGCTATTGTTCTTCTAGCATCGATCCCCGCTCCCCATTGGTCGTTGCGCTCTTGTTTGCTCTCTCTCCACCATTGTATTCAAATGATGCGACGCCCCCGCTCTGGTTCCAGTCTTGACCGCCAGAATGCGCTATCGTACGGCGGTATTCCGCTTTCGTCACGCTAATGGCGCTGGTAGCAACTGCTTGAACGCTCGCTTCTGTTAGAAACCTTTCCACATCCTCTCGCCCGCAAGAATCTACGCTCGATGAATCTGCTATTTTTCACTGCAATCCGTGATTAATGGCGTTAATGTTGGCAGCAATGGTATTTTCAACAATAGCCAAGAATAATAAATGAGTGATGCATGCAAGGTTGCCAGATTTGGGCGATAGGGATATCCTGAACTAACGCCAACAGATAGCGCATATGTATTTTGAGGGATGCGCTTTGCGTGTGCATTTGTTTTTCGGTATATAAACATTGAGGATATACGTAGTGTATTAGTATATTAAATACTCTTAAAAACAACTAAAATTGGCAAATTTTTGTTATGTTCATATATGTAAAAAGTAGCGAAAGCTTTTTATCTTCATTCAGGTCTCGAAATATTCTGAATAAGGGGAGAGGATGGTATTTTTTAAAACTTTTTTCCTATTTGGTGTAAATTATTAATTTTTTGTATGTAGAGAGCTCATAGCTGTGGCAACTCAACCAAATAAAAATATTTTGAAAAAAAAAATTATGTGGGGGCCCAAATTTGAAAAAATATATATACCCAATGCAGGATTGTACTAAAACCGATATATCTAAACCGTTTTTAAAGATAGATTCAAACAGTTTTTGCAATGTATTTGCAAAAGTATGTTCTATAAACTGTCTGTAACAGAATTTGATATTAGTCCCTACGTTTGTAAAATAAACAATTAAAATTTAGTAACAATTTTCTGATTTCCTTTCTTGCAAACAAACGGATGTAGTTTTAAAATGAAATCATTTAACAAAATTCTGTTACAGAGAAAAGTTTCCTAATAGTCTAAAGAATGTGTGTTCTAAATTTCATGCATGTATATTTAATAGTTCAGAAATTATGTTCATTTTGTCTGGCAATGTAGCAAAAAAAAAAAAAAGTTCCTTGAAACCGATAAAAGCGTGCTTGTGATTTAAAAATCCATAGCGCAGGAAGTTTAAAAATGACGTCTCAACACCCGATAAGGGCACAAATACCCACAAAATGTTATGCAATGCATTCCATACATATCACAGGGTATTTTAAAGAAAAATATTTTTTTGAAAATTTAATTTACCGGACACAACAATAAAAGTGGGCGTGTGATTTAAAAATCCATAGCGCAGGAAGTTTAAAAATGACGTCTCAACTTCCGATAAGGGCACAAATACCCACAAAATGTTATGCAATGCATTCCATACATATCACAGGGTATTTTAAAGAAAAATATTTTTTTGAAAATTTAATTTACCGGACACAACAATAAAAGTGTGCGTGTGATTTAAAAATCCATAGCGCAGGAAGTTTAAAAATGACGTCTCAACTTCCGATAAGGGCACAAATACCCTCAAAATGTTATGCAATGCATTCCATACATATCACAGGGTATTTTAAAGAAAAATATTTTTTTGAAAATTTAATTTACCGGACACAACAATAAAAGTGGGCGTGTGATTTAAAAATCCATAGCGCAGGAAGTTTAAAAATGACGTCTCAACTTCCGATAAGGACACAAATACCCACAAAATGTTATGCAATGCATTCCATACATATCACAGGGTATTTTAAAGAAAAATATTTTTTTGAAAATTTAATTTACCGGACACAACAATAAAAGTGGGCGTGTGATTTAAAAATCCATAGCGCAGGAAGTTTAAAAATGACGTCTCAACTTCCGATAAGGGCACAAATACCCTAAAAATGTTATGCAATGCATTCCATACATATCACAGGGTATTTTAAAGAAAAATATTTTTTTAAAATTTAATTTACCGGACACAACAATAAAAGTGGGCGTGTGATTTAAAAATCCATAGCGCAGGAAGTTTAAAAATGACGTCTCAACTTCCGATAAGGGCACAAATACCCACAAAATGTTATGCAATGCATTCCATACATATCACAGGGTATTTTAAAGAAAAATTTTTTTGAAAATTTAATTTACCGGACACAACAATAAAAGTGGGCGTGTGATTTAAAAATCCATAGCGCAGGAAGTTTAAAAATGACGTCTCAACTTCCGATAAGGGCACAAATACCCACAAAATGTTATGCAATGCATTCCATACATATCAAAGGGTATTTTAAAGAAAAATATTTTTTTGAAAATTTAATTTACCGGACAAAACAATAAAAGTGGGCGAGGGATTTAAAAATCCATAAGTTAATGCAGTAAGTTTAAAAATGGCGATGCACACATATCACAGAGTATTTTAAAGAATTTTTGTTTTTTTTTGAAAATCTAGTCTTTTTCATCAAAAATACCATCCTCTCCCCTTAAACCTTAAGAAATAGAATTAATTAAATTGCGCTATTAAACAAAACTATCTACTTCAAGTAAGGAATTGTTGACTACAGTTTCGTTTTGGAAGAGGAAAAAGAAAAATTAATAAAAACATATGCAACCTCGGCAGCGAGCTATGTTAGCTTAGATTATATGCAGTAGTTGTAGGAGTCTCCGAAGTTTACGCCTGCAGTAAACTCTCGATAAACTGGGATGTTTATTATCCAGGACGATCCCTAGTGAAATCCATTTCGTGAATATTGTTTTTAATGCACTATAGACTAATTATTAAAACCATGTTCTAACTTCAAATTTCCAAAATCATCCTACATAGTATTCAAAACTGCATGTCCTTAACCTACAAAACACAAGAATAGTCGTGATAGTATTGCGATCATATTATATCATCCTATTAAAAATTGCATTTGATCTTTCTGCAACTACAGAAAAAATAAAAGGAATTCAATATCGATAGTCTCTTCCCTATAAAAAACACATTGGTGGCTGCATATCCTGTTTTTAGCGTACGGTTCTTAAATACTAATGATTAAAGAGGGCAATATTCTATTTTTTTTATTCGTGCACCTCGTTCTCAAAGTTCTCGTTAGGTTCATGAACATTCAATTTACTCGTATCTATATTCTGCATACTGCAGATTTCCCCACCCATCTCGGGGAATCGCTCAATATTATACAGGTTTACGTTATTATTTATTGTAAATTAAATTAAATTTTGAGGTAAGAAATATTGAATTATAGATTAAATTATACTAGGTTATACAAAATAATTGTAAATATAATTTTGACACGCACAGAAAACCAACAAGCGGGAAAACGTAATCAACTGTAGCATATGACATAACATAGCCCTACAACATGTTGCGCCGCATGGAACGCTCTTGCCATCTAGCGGTAAAACGTCGCATAAGATATCCCAATTTACGTTGCATAAAAGGGACAAAGGGCGAGTAATCAAATTGACAAGTCGCCCTTTAGACGTCTCAAAAATCGAAAAGGCGAAATTAAGCTACATTTTATTTCCTCTTACATACGATGAAAGAGTAATGGAACGGAGAAAAATTCTCCCCGGCGCCGGGATTTGAACCCGGGTTTTCAGCTCTACGTGCTGATGCTTTATCCACTAAGCCACACCGGATACAACTCCGACGCCGGTCAGAATCGTCTCAGATTAAGCTCCAACTCTTGGGTTCCCTCTAGTGGCCGCCCTCTGCACTACGTCATAGATGTCTATGAACGCAGGACCGAAGTCAACACATGTGTTGAGGTGCACTCGATATGAGTGACTAGTTGGCCGGGATCCGACGGAATAAACGCCGTCTTAAATCACGAAATATCATATGTACTTCGGTACATTAAAATAATATATATATATATATATATATATATATATATATATATATATATATATATATATTCCTCTTACATGTTTACAATGCATTATTCAGAGTTTTAAGATATATATATATATATATATATATATATATATATATATATATATATATATATATTTATCCATGTTGAATCTTTCGTACACTACTTTTAACACTTCAATATAAATAATTGATTAAATGGCGATCTTACTCGTGTTAATTGTGTAAGCATGTGCGGCTTACAGCTGTTTCGGTGTTACTTGACACCATCCTCAGAGCCTACTAGATCTCGGCGCTATCTCAACTTCGCTGCCTATCGTGTGGGTGCATTCGTGTGATGAATAGTTGTGTCAAATAGTGTGTGTGTTCTGAAATTGATCTGTGTGTTGAGAATTTGATCAGGGTGTGTTTTAGTGTGTCTGTATATTTCATATTGTTCTAGTGTGTTGAGTTTTTGGTTCTTGGGTTGTATGTGTAGGATATCCATGTCTGTATTTATGTTATTGTATGTGTGGTTAGCATTAGTTATGTGTTCGGCATATGTAGATGTATTGTGTCCTCTGGTTATTGCTTTAATGTGTTCTTTGTGTATCACATGCAATAGTTGCGACAGTTTCTACATTGGACAGACAGGCAGATCATTCCGTTAACTATCCTGGAACGCTACATGATTTGAGTTGCGCAGGTTCTGGATGCTGGCAATGAGGGCAACAGCTATTCCTTGCAAATGACGGTGGAAACCTCTAACTAGCTTCTCGTCACAAATCGCTCTCGACGCCAGGTAACTTACGGTATCACCACGCACAAGAAATATGGCCAGGAACAATGTTACGCGTTAGACGCATTTGGACCGCTAGGACTCTTATAATACGCTTTCGATATTCCAGAACTTTGGGTCACATTGTTTGGACCTGTTTTTATACAAACTAATTTATGATAATGCAGTATTGAGATAATTTTACCTTCGTCCTTTTATGGCGAATGTTACAACATTAACGTTACGTTACTGGCTTTTAAGGAACCCGGAGGTTCATTGCCGCCCTCACGTAAGCCCGCCATTGGTCCCTATCCTGAGCAAGATTAATCCAGTCTCTATCATCATATCCCACCTCCCTCAAATCCATTTTAATATTATCTACCCATCTACGTCTCGGCTCCACAAAGGTCTTATTCCCTCCGGCCTCCCAACTAACACTCTACATCCATTTCTGGATTGGCCCATACGTGCTACATGCCCTGCCCATCTCAAACGTCTGGATTTTATGTTCCTAATTATGTCAGGTGAAGAATATAATGCGTGCAGTTCTGTGTTGTGTAACTTTCTCCATTCTTCTGTAACTTCATCCCTCTTAGCCACAAATATTTTTCTGAGAACCTTATTCTCAAACAACCTCAACCTATGTTCCTCTCTCAAAGTGAGAGTCCAAGTTTCACAACTATAAAGAACAACCGGTAATATAACTCTTTTATAAATTCTAACTTTCAGATTTTTGATAGCAGACTGGATGATAAAAGCTTCTCAACCGAATAGTAACAGGCATTTCCCATATTTATTCTGTGTTTAATTTCCTCCTGAGTATCATTTACAGTATATTTGTTACTGTTGCTCCCAGGTATTTGAATTTTTCCACCTCTTCAGAGGATAAATTTCCAATTTTTATATTTCCATTTCGTACAATATTCTCGTCACGAGACATAATCATATACTTTGTCTTTTCGGGATTTACTTCCAAACATATCTCTTTACTTGCTTCAAGTAAAATTCCCGTATTTTCCCTAATCGTTTGTGGATTTTCCCTAACGTATTCACGTCATCGGCATAGACAAGAAGCTGATGTAACCCGTTCAATTCCAAACCCTCTCTGTTATCCTGAACTTTCCTAATGGCATACTCTAGAGCGAAGTTAAAGTGTAAAGGTGATAGTGCATCTCCTTGCTTTAGCCCACAGTGAATTGGGAACGCATCTGACAGAAACTGACCTATACGGACTCTGCTGTACGTTTCACTGAGACACATTTTAATTAATCGAACTAGTTTCTTGGGAATACGCCTACCAAATTCAATAATAATTTCATATAAACTTCTCTCCTGTCTGAGTCATATGCCTTTTTGAAATCTATGAATAACTGATGTACTGTACCCTTATACTCCCATTTTTTCTCCATTATCTGTCGAATACAAAAATCTGATCAATAGTTGATCTATTAAGCCTAAAACCACACTGATGATCCCCAATAATTTCATCTACATATGGAGTTAATCTTCTCAAAAGAATATTGGACAAAATTTTGTACGACGTCAACAAAAGTGATATTCCTCGAAAGTTACTACAGTTAGTCTTGTCCCCCTCCTTTTTTCTTGGATTATTTTACGACGCTGTATCAACATCTAGGTTATTTAGCATCTGAATGATATGAAGGTGATAATGCCGGTGAAGGAGTCCGGGGTCCAGCACCGAAAGTTACCCAGCATTTGCTCGTATTGGGAAAAACCTCAACCAGGTAACTTGCCCCGAAAGGGATTCGAACCCGGGCCACCTGGTTTCGCGGCCAGACTCCCTCTTCTTAAAGACAGGTACGATTATGGACTCCTTCCATTGTTCTGGTACAATTTCCTTTCCCCAAATAGTAACTACAAGCTTATAAATTTCGTTAGATATCGCGCTTCCACACGCTTGTGTTAATTCTGCTGGAATTTGATCGATACCTGGAGACTTATAATTTGGTTTATGGCCTATGTTACAAACTAAAATTGTTTATTTATCTTGAACGATTGAAAAGGTACACGACATTAGAAAAAAGATAAACGTATATTTTTGGGATAAAAAATTGTAATTGATTTAAAATAATTTTAGTTTACAACACAGCCACAGGTTTAAGATTCAATTTGGTACCTCAATAAAGTATTTTGCCCAATTGGAAGTCTGCTTTTTGTCGATCGGAAGTATAATAAATGTGGGAAAAAGTGAAATAGGAAAAAAACAGACACTTAAGATGGCGTAAGGTTTAGAAAGTATAGTGCACTTATATTATAAATATATTATATTATATTATAAATATATAAATTATATTATTATATTATATTATATATAAATGTCCAGATATCACTCAGAAGTACGTTATCTTTTCAAGAATTCTTGGTTGCTTCGTGTTTCTAAGCGCTGTGTGGTGTATCCGTGATCCATTTTTGTAATAGTATCGCCTCAAGTTCTGAGATCTGTGGACAGCATATCAGTGTTATTATTAGAGAATAAATTAACATGGACAAGGACGAGAGATCTTGCAACACATAGGCTAATTAGGAATGTTTATTGTTGCTGAAGATGATTTCATTCCACGCTTTGTTTGTGAATCACAACAGATAAGAGTTGGGTATGAACATTATTTAATTTAAACAAATCTCTCGCCTCTCGCTCATATCCATCAAGTAAGGCAATATATCTTGTTGTGATTCCCTGTTATCGGGCTTCGTCAATCGATATCCTTCAAAATATACTGAAAGATGGTTGTTTAAAAATGATTTGGCTTTCCTATTAGCAAATCTAAGCTTTTTGTGTGATATCATAAAAAAACTCGGAACATCCAAAAACCTGTTGTCTGAAACAGGGAGGTGCGTGCCGTGGATATTAAACTAGACTCGCTACCAGGTTCAGAAGTACAAGTACTAAGGGACAAATTCCAGAATGTGTTTGGGAAAAACAGTGGATATAAAAAAATGTGTAAAGTTGTTCAAGTATTGGAGGATGTGTCTGTAGGTGAAATTGACGGTGTTTGTGTTTGTGACATTCCTCTCTTTAAATATGCACGTCTGACGTCCTGTGATGCGGAAACATCGTTTTCACAGTATAAGTCGTCGTTCGGAGATAATCGGCATGCATTTGTGATCGAGAATTTGGAGATGACCTTTGTTGTTCACTGAAATTCTCGGCCAACTACTAGCACTCAAGTGTGGTTGTGAGTACCTAGTAACATTTTTTCAAGCTAAGTAAGGTATTTTTGTGATATTTAAAGAGAATATTTTTTTATTTTTACCAAATATTTTCGTACTTCTTAGCACATAAAAAATAAATATTTTTAAATTTTTTAACACATAAAAATCCGCTCCCTAGTTATAATATACATTTTTAATTAGAAGAAATGAGCTTACACATGAGGGAAGAAAAGAATATTTACAAAAATTATGAAGAAATGTTATTTTCCTAGAATCGACGTATACTTTAAATTCTCTCTGTTTGATTTGTTGTTGGAATTCCTGTATTTCCGTGAAAATATCAACATCCCTTTACTTTGTCCTTGTACACCTTGTAAAATCGACGGCGGTTATGAGAGAGAAAGGCACGTGTTTCTTTAAATGTAGCATTTACTAGTCCGCGCTTTGAACAAACAAGGAGGAATAAATATTGGCGTTATATCCGGGCTTAATTAATTACTCGTTTGGAAAGTAAGCTGGACTCCACCTGCCCGCTGGTATTGCCAGCTTGCGATCTTGCAATGCTGATTTTAATTAGCCTCATATAGGTTGTATCACGTAAGCTGGTTCCTGATGTAAACAAATGAGCGGCCAAGTCCGCCTATGAAGAAAGAGGTTGCTATGACAACAGTAATATAGCATTGATAAATCGTTTCATAAATCGTTTCATAACGTTAACATTATGACACAAGTTATGCCTTCGACGTCATGATGTTTTAGTTGCCATGGTAATATTTTTACGGCGCTAGTACGATAATGTGACATATGCATGATTTTCACTAACGATGAACACTGTTTACAAAAAATATTTCATTATATAAAAACAAAATGATTTGTTGCTAGGACGAAAAGTGGTCTACCATTGTCATTCGCTCAAGTGCTTTCATCCAGCCGGTCCTGGTTCGATCCCCGGCTAGGTCGTGCTAGAATTTTTGTTGTGGGCAAAGCACACGTTGCAAAGGATTTTTTAGAGTACTCCCGTTTTCCTTTATCATCACTCTATATGCATTTCTGGATTCGCCCATATGTGCTACATGTCCTGCCCATCTCAAACGTCTGGATTTAATGTTCCTAATTATGTCAGGTGAAGAATACAATACGTGCGGTTCTGTGTTGTGTGACTTTCTCCATTCTCCTGCAACTTCATCCCTCTTAGCCCCAAATATTTTCCTAGGCACCTTATTCTCGAACACTCTGTTCCTCTCTCGAAGTGAGAGTCCAAGTTTCACACCTATACAGAACAACCGGTAATATAACTGTTTTATAAATAATTCTAACTTTCATTTTTTTTTTGACAGCAGACTAGATGACAATAGCTTCTCAACCGAATAATAACAGGCATTTCCCATATTTATTCTACGTTTAATTTCCTCTCGAGTGTCATTTATATTTGTTACTGTTGCTCCAAGAATTTTTTCCAATTCTTAAAAGGATAAATTTCCCATTTTATTGAATTTGTTATTCCCAAGAAACTAGTTCGATTAATTAAAATGTGTCTCAGTGAAACGTACAGCAGAGTCCGTATAGGTCAGTTTCTATCAGATGAATTTCCAATTCACTGTGGGCTAAAGCAAGGAGATGCACTATCACCTTTACTTTTTAACTTCGCTCTAGAATATGCCATTAGGAAAGTCCAGGATAACAGAGAGGGTTTGGAATTGAACGGGTTACATCAGCTGCTTGTCTATGAGGAAATGTGGATATGTTAGGAGAAAATCCACAAACGATTAGGGAAAACACGGGAATTTTACTGGAAGCAAGTAAAGAGATAGGTTTGGAAGTAAATCCCGAAAAGACAAAGTATATGATTATGTCTCGTGACGAGAATATTCTACGAAATGGCAATATAAAAATTGGAAATTTATCTTTCGAAGAGGTGGAGAAGTTCAAATATCTTGGAGCAACAGTAACAAATATAAATGATACTCGGGAGGAAATTAAACACAGAATAAATATGGGAAATGCCTGTTATTATTCGGTTGAGAAGCTTTTATCATCCAGTCTGCTGTCAAAAAATCTGAAAGTTAGAACTTATAAAACAATTATATTACCGGTTATTCTTTATGGTTGTGAAACTTGGACTCTCACGTTGAGAGAGGAACATAGGTTGTTTGAGAATAAGGTGCTTAGGAAAATATTTGGGGCTAGGAGGGATGAAGTTACAGGAGAATGGAGAAAGTTACACAACGCAGAACTGCACGCATTGTATTCTTCACCTGACATAATTAGGAACATTAAATTGAGACGTTTGAGATGGGCAGGGCATGTAGCACGTACGGGCGAATCCAGAAATGCATATAGAGTGTTAGTTGGGAGGCCGGAGGGAAAAAGACCTTTGGGGAGGCCGAGACATAGATGGGAGGATAATATTAAGGTGGATTTTAGGGAGGTGGGATATGATGATAGAGACTGGATTAATCTTGCACAGGATAAGGACCGATGGCGGGCTTATGTGAGGGCGGCAATGAACCTCCGTGTTCCTTAAAAGCCATTTGTAAGTAAGTATTATTATTATTATTATTATTATTATTATTAATATGATATTATTATTGTTATTCTTATTATTGTTAGTATTATTATTGTTATTATTATTGTTATTATTATGATTATTGTTGTTACTATTATTATTATTGTTATTATTATTATGTTATTATTATTGTTATTGTTACTATTTTTTATTATTATTATTGTTATTATTATTATTGTCATTATTCTTATTATTAGGCTATTATTATTATTATTATTATTATTATTATTATTATTGTTATTGTTATTATTATTTTATTATTATTATTATTACTATTATTGTTATTAATATTATTATTACTATTTTTGTTATTATTATTATTATTATTATTATTATTATTATTATTATTATTATTATTATTATTATTTCAAATGAAAAAACATGGCGTATTTACAGAAAACTTGTGTACCCACTTGTTTACATCAAAGACAACTTATGTGAGATGCACTATAGCATATACAGACGCAGGAAGAAGGAAATAAATACTCAGTTTCGTGACAAACTGGGCGTTTTGCTACCGCAGAGGCCTGTCTGCCGTCGGAAACGCAACTCGCTGAAAGGCAAAATGCTTTTAACTTCAGTGTTTCCTCTGTATTGGGTAACAAATCGACAGGAACTGCATTCACCGTCCATGTCTTCTGTGTCAGGAACAAGAAACGTTAAAGATGAAATACGAGCTACTTAAAAGAACAGGCAATAAGGAATATATAAGTGGCTTGTACAAGACGTGATGAAATTCTGTTTACAAATATAGTAGTTTATTTATTGTTTGTATGTAATCGCTTCTTTGATCTATATAAATTGTTTATTAGGTTGGGTTGGGGTAATTTAGATATAAAAAACAGCCTTTTTTAAAATAATTGATTAAATGGCGATCTTACTCGTGTTAATTATGTAAGCATGTGCGGTTTACAGCTGTTTCGGTGCTACTTGACACCATCCTCAGAGCCTACTAGATCTCGGCGCTATCTCAACTTCGCTGCCTATTGTGTGGGTGCGTTCGTGTGGTGAAGAGTTGTGTCAAATAGTGTGTGTGTTCTGAAATTGATCTGTGTGTTGAGAATTTGATTAGGGTGTGTTTTAGTGTGTCTGTATATTTCATATTGTTCTAGTGTGTTGAGTTTTTGGTTTTTGGGTTGTATGTGTAGGATTTCCATGTCTGTATTTATGTTACTGTATGTGTGGTTAGCATTAGTTATGTGTTGGCATATGTATATGTATTGTGTCCTCTGGTTATTGCTTTAATGTGTTCTTTGTATCGAGTTTGGAATGATCTGCCTGTCTGTCCAATGTAGAAACTGTCGCAACTATTGCACGTGAGTTTGTATACGCCTGTGTGGTTGTATTTATTTGTTTGTGTGTTGAGATGTCTTTGTAGTGTGTTTTCTGTTCTGTATGCTATGTTGTATTTCTGTTTTCTGAATGAGGATGCGATCTTGTGTGTGTTTTTGTTTTCGTATGTTAGTGTGATGTATTTCTTGTGTTCTTGTGTTTGTGTTGTGTTTTTGTGTTTGTTGAGTTTTTGTTTTGTCTTCCTTATGATGTTGTCTATTATGTTTGGGTTGTATCCGTTTTCTTGTGCTATGTATTTGATTGTGTTCACTTCTTCATTGTAGAGTTGTTGGCTCATGGGTATGTTGAGTAATCTGTGTACCATTGTCCTGAATGCAGCATGTTTGTGTTGTGTGGGGTGATTAGATGTGTTGTGTATGTGTGTGGTGGTGGTGGTTGGTTTTCTGTATATTTTGAAGGTGTGTTTGTTGTCAACTTTTGTTATGGTGATGTCTAGGAAATTTATGGAGTTATTGTTTTCGAGTTCCAGTGTGTATTGGAGTTTTGGGTGTATTTTGTTTATGTATTGGTGTAGTTTGTGTATTTATCGTTTGTTTCTTGTATGGTATGAGTATGTCGTCTACGTATCTGTGCCAGTATATTATGTTGTCTGCATACTTGTTGTGTTGTTTTTTTTTTAGTTTAGAGACCATAACCTATTACCATGGTAACATTTTCTAGTCAGTTTTTGTATATTAGCACTATGACCTTCTAGAATGATTATATCGTATTTTCAAGTATGTTGAGATTTCGTTATCATACCCGTAACACACCTTTTGATAGCACGATAGACTTGCCGTTGGATTATGAAATTCATTTTTTGACGAGTATTTATGCTATAAACTGTTGAATTAGTTACCAAGTTTTCACGATTACATAAGAGGAAGTTTATTAGTGAAAAAATATACTGACAAGCCATGGGCATTATTTGTAGTTTTTGAAAATGGTCCTACACGATTCCCTAGATTTGGCACCTACTATTATTGTAATTACTAGGGCTAGGATTTTTATGAAATTGCATCTTTTTCTAGTAAGCGAGAAACATGGCTGCTTTAGGATTTAGTCTATATATCATATGATAAATTAAGTGTTTTAATATATATTTGTTAGGGCCTTTTTCTTTCATTTTTGCCTGTTTCAACTCATAAGAGCATCTTTTGTTTTATTAGGTTATCTTTTAGGCATTTTCATTTAATTTTGGACATAAATCCCCATTATTAATGTAAAATGATGTCTATTTCCTTTGATATTTTCTTCATATATTTTGTCCATTAATATCCATTATTTTGTATAATATTTTAATCGTTTTTCTACACAAATATTGCCATTTTAACGTAGTACACCCCATGTAATGGATCAGTCCAACCATCCCTTCAATACAGACGCCTCTATACCTGCTAATTTTGGATAAGAGCGGGCTTGTGGTAGACTACATGGAAACTAAAAGTAAAATAAATCCATGGCGCTACAGCCCATGAAGGGCCAAGACCGACCAGCTGACTGCTGACCTCACGTCCACATGCCGACGCAGAGGTGAACGATCATACATGGAAACTACATCAGATAAAATAATTAATTAAAGTGTACTACTGAGAAAAAATTATGTAAAATTTAATTTAATTACTAGTCTAAATATTAAGTAGTACAAAACTTCTTTTCCTACTAAGCCAATTATGTAAGATCAATTTTATGGCATTTTTAAAAAGATCTTTAGGTCATAAATGCGTTGTTTTTAGGACATTTTTTTTCATGATTTTTATGTCATCAAAATTCTAGCCCTACTAATTACTCTTTTTTGTAATAGGAATATACTGTTACTATCTGTGGAATTTCCCCAGAATATTATTCCAAAACTCATTACCGAGTGGAAGTATACAAAGTAACCTATATTGTTTTAAAGGTATTGATATTTACTATCTCTTGTATATATCTGACAGCAAAACATGCTGAATTTAGTTTAGGGGTAATTTCTTTAATACGATTTTTCCAATTTAACACATTATCGATTTGTAAACCAAGAAATTTGGTTGCTGTTGCAGAAATAGCTGGGAAATTGTTTATTTTATGCACTATTGCAAGTCATAGTCTGTATTTTGCAGCTCGTGCAGGAGAAAATGTTCGATGAGTGAGCGACTCACATCGCTCGTTACGTCGAGACTTTCCCGAACAGTAACAGTGCTGCTATCTTGTGGAGACGACAACAACTATATGGTCCAGCTCTAAACAAGCGAAGTCTGTAGTCCGTGTGACGGTTCTTCGGGCGGGGGATGAAAATGTTTGTAACCAAAGCGAGATGGAGAGAAAACTCGCGAATTTGGAGAGATGGCGAGGAGATCGCTGATTTTACGAGATATTGCAAATAAGAGTGGACTTCAGTCTACATTTCGGAAAACCACCAGGCCATTTTTTTTTAGAATCTGAGTTGTTAGAGGTCTAGAAAGAAGACAGATACAACTCTTAGATCTTATGAGTGTACACTAACTCTGTGAACACCTGCAAAACTCAGCATCTCGAGCGGAACTATCATTCAGCTAGAAATGTTTCACGTTTAACAGCAATTCTATCAACGATGTAAATCCTGACGCCTGGTCACCCTATTCATAATATGCATTTATATGAATTTTTTCTTTACAAATCCTATCTTTCAATAACAACATGAGTCCACAAAAATTAAAAAATAAAAAACATAAAAATAGCAAGAAATCCTGTATTTTATATATAAAGTAGACCAATAGAGAAGGTTAATATTGCACCAGTTGACACCAATCCATTCACAGTTTAAGTTCAAATTGTTTTATGCCTCTTCCGCAAAACATATTGAAGTAATGGTACAGTAAACATAACCTATAATTTCAACATATCAAAATATCCGTGCTGTGTAACTGAAAATTATTGAATCGTGCATAAATGAATGTACAAGAATTTCGCAATATTTAATCGAAATAAAGGCAAGTATTACACATACGAACAACGTAATTTTCACACCAAAAATAATATTACATCTTAACTCGCAAGTGAATTATGTCTGAAGTGTCTCATAATCATTGTTTTAAATTTATTAATGTAATTACACTACATTTTAGAGAAATATGTTACTCTTTATGCATTGCAACTAATTTATATGGTTGAAACGCCACCCACCGTGATCAGGTTAAGCGAGTCACGTGGTCTGCCTATATTAAGGGTCGTATTCATAGACAAGACTTTGAACCGAAGTTGACTTTGGAAAGTACAAAGTCACCATTTTCCTATTCACAGTCGACACTTTGACGAAAGTAAACATCAATCGTGACTTTACTTCGAAGTCGCCGAAAATCTAGACTTTGACTTTCGTTCGTGGACATAAGGAAAATGGCTGATATTTGGGAAATTGTTGAATTTGCCGAGAATATTGAAGACATCCAAGAGATTATTAGAGCTGCCCAAGTTCCTCAGCGTATTATTATAGATTATAAACTCAAATCAAGGTACAGATTTCATAAACGGGCCGTATTAGATATCCTCGTCATGTTTCAACATTCATTGATGAATAAAAATCAAAGAGGATTATCTGTTCCACCAATAATTGAATTTCTTATTTCAACGCGATTTTACGCTACAGATAATTCATGGCTTAATATTGATATGACTACTTAATTCTATCGAGGATAGTTTATACAGTTGGATATGCAGTTAATTTTAATCCTGCGGTCGTCACAATGTTTTCTGAATATTGATTTCAATTAATTTTTAAGTAGTCTGTCATTAGTGCCATCTTCTTATCTTCCATATTTTCAGAATAAAATTATTTTATAATGAAATAATTCGAGGGCTTAATGTGAACCTAACATAATTACAATGGACGTTTTATTCACAACATAATTCTTAGCGGGCAATACTATTTCAGATGAACTACACCATCATGTTTTGTAGTTACGAATTTTATTGTATTATATACGAATACAAGACTATTCGGAACTGAGTTACGATTTTTTGTGACCAAGTAGAAGAACAAATTATTATCTATTGGTGTAAAGATCTAAAAATATCAATTTATTACTTACATTAGGCCGTGTCTCAAAGCTACATTTTCAGCTGAAGTGAACTAGATTGTTGACTAAAATAGCCGGATGTGACGTCTGAAGTCATGATCCAAAGCTACATAGTCCATAGCAATCAAGTCCGTAGTAGCTAGTCAACAAAAATGTTTGCCCGATTGTTGACTTGTTCACTAAACAAACATGGATACCTCATCAGCAAATGGGGTTATGAAATCTGAAAATGCTTTGGAAGTAAAATAATGTAAATATAATTTAGAATAACACGTTAACTTTGAACACTGACATTGTTAATACCTTCTGTAGAATGTTTTAAACATTATTGTAATATATTAAGCCCTCATCTTTTCCACATAACTCGTAATGAAACTGCATTAGGACACTGCCTTCTTAATTTAGTGCTGCACCGTAATGTCATGGTTTTTAGAAAAATAATCTATGAAGAAGGCCATGTTTCAATCATACATGTCCAAAGCTCCCTAGTGTGTAGTTCACAAGTCATCTAGTTGCTAGTCACTAGTGTGCAGTATGGACTTGAGCTTTGAGACACGGCCTTAGTATCACACTAAGCCCACGAATAATAACCTTACGTAAAGCTGCAATAACGGCTAACAATCGCTTAACATGTACCGATATTCAATTGTTTAATTGATTTGTGTCTCAAAAGATTTCTCTGATTGTGGCAATGCCTACTCTATTTCAACTATCTGTTAATTTAATTCGTTTAGAAGGCAGTGATTGTGATTGCCAACATTAGAACAAGATCGTCAAACCGCGACTTACCGAAGTCAAAGTCAAAGTCTCAGAAGTTTTGTCTATGAATAGGACTTTTAGCAAAGTTAAACTTTACTACGAAAGTCGACTTTGGAAAGTCTTCATCTAAAGTCTCGTTTATGAATACGGCCCTTAATCACGATGGCAGTGACACAGTCTATTGTTCCTAGTACTCACAGCGCTCCAAGCGGCTAGCAACTATCGCGAGAAATGCAAAAAATCAGCCCAAGCTTCGCAACTGTATATACTAAACTGTGATATTACTAAGTTATTAGGCAACGTTGCACTCCTGTCATTCACGGAAGGTGTGAAGTCGCTGAAGTCGCTGAAGTTCATATGCAGCGGAGAATAGCAATCAATTATCATTAAAAAAATAAGAAACAAAATTGGAGTGGAGGCATTTTCGTATTTGCTGCTTCAGTATTGTTGTGAAAGAGACGTGCGATCGTCCTCACACAGTTGGAACGTCTGGCCAGGGGATCTTGCTCCTGGGCACTTCTGGACATCGCATCGCCTGTTTAATTATGAAATACAGTTGTCTGTTTCTGTTACAAGATCAAAACAAAGCTGGCTGCAGCACTAGCGCCCACATCCTGCAGAACAGAGGAAATGCAGGGCCTCCGACCCAACAACAATTATCCTTGTTTAATTACACTTCCAGGAAGTCACAGGCACGCCGACACTATTGCGTGCCTTAGTGACTAAAATTAAACAAGACTGTCAGTGACTTGTTCAATAGACTACAGAAATTAAATGTTGTTCAGATAATAAAATAATCAGGCGACATGCATTACATTCAGTCGTTCACGCATTATATCTGTGGCGCTGTAGAGAAACGGGATGCGGGTTCATATACTGTCCTGTAAAATAGTATTGTATAGAACTTTCATTTTCAAAACTTTCCGGTCTAAAAAAAACTACTTATTTCAATTAATTTTATACATCTTGATTACACAACTTTTAACACTGTATCACTTCGGAATATGTATGATAAGAACTTTCTTGTGTTAAATATTAACGTACCTTGTTAACATGTTTTCGGTCATCTTCAGAACTGGTCGTTGTTGGTCTTGGCGCCTCTTGTTTCCTCTGAGGGTGTGTTCGTAGTGTAGAGTCAAAGAGTGGATGTGTTTTGAAATTGAGTTGTGTGTTGAGAATTTCGTTGGGGTGTGTTTTCGTATTGTTCTAGTGTGTTGAGTTTCTGGCTTTTTGGTTGGATGTGCAGTATTTCCATGTCTGTGTTGATGTCTCTGTGGGTGTGGTTAGCATTTGTGATGTGTTCTGCATATGTGGAGGTGTTTTGTAATTTTGTTATGGCTGTGATGTGTTCTTTTTAACGCGATTGAAATGATCTGCCTGTCTGTCCTATGTAGAAGTTGTTGCAGGTGTTACATTTCAGTTTGTATACGCCTGTGTGGTTGTATACACCATAACACTTAAATAATCACTCATGTAGCCTACTGTTAAATTATTTCAATAAATAAATAAATAGATAAATAAATAGACAAATAAATAGATAAATAAATATATACATAAATAGATAATTAATAGATAAATACATAGATAAATAAATAGATAGTGAGTGAGTACGTGAGTGAGTAAATTAATTAATTAATTAATTAAATAAATGGATAAATAAAGAGATAAATAGATAAATAAATAGATAAATAAACGGATAAATAAATAAATAAATAATTAATTAAATAAATGAGTGAGTGAGTAAATAAATAAATTAATTAATTAATTTAATTAAATAAACAAATATTTAAATAAATAAATAGATAAATAGATAAACAGATAAATAGATAAATAAATAGACAAATAAATAGATAAATAAATAGATGAGTACATAAATAAATAGATAAATAAATAAATGAGTGAGTGGGTGAGTGAGTGAGTGAGTGAGTGAGTGAGTGAGTGAGTGAGTGAGTGAGTGAGTGAGTGAGTGAGTGAGTGAATTGAACAGTGCATGAGTGAAAATATTACTGACAAAGTAAGTTTAAAGTGAGAAAAATTTATTATATTGTATTAATAAAATTCATACATAAAAATGGAAATAATTTTTAATTGTATTCTCATAGTTATGAAACAAAAGGTATGAATTCTTTAAGATTGTTTGAACCAAAATGCAACACTGTTACAGTATTTAATCATAGTAGTAATTTAGGCCCAAGAATATATAACAAATTTATATTTAAATATCCTAATCTTATCAATTCTAATAGTTGTAGTATTAAATTTAAAAAGTTATGTATGGATTTTATAAAAATTGAAAAATTGTAAATTTAAAATTATATATTCTTATTGCGTAGTAGACATAAATTGTATTGTATACTTCTTAATTTCAATTCAGGAATCCGCCCCTGAACACGAGTTCTACTCTTTCAGTGGCGAGCTAAAGTTTTCCTGTATATATTATATTTTATGTTACAATTATTAGCGAAATAAATAAATTGGATTTTATTATTATGATAGATAACAGTGTGTTTAATTAACAATCATAAAGGCAGAGTAAGTGGACTATAATGAATATTAATGTTTTGTGTTGGATGTAGGCCTACTGAATATTTTGTAAGTTTTGCTATACAAAAAAATTTTGGTTTAGTTGAAGTGTGATAATTTTTCCAATTTTATGATCAGATAAGTTTTATATTTAAAATGTTTTCTTGTTTTAAATTTAGTTCAAATGTTTAGACAATTTATTGATATTGGTTTAAATTTCCAAACTAGATTTTGTATTGTAAGTTTCAATGTTTTGTGATTAACGGAAATAACTAGACATCTGATTTTTATTGTATTTGTAAATGTAATATTAATTGTAATTATAACTGTAATTGTATTCTTAATATTGTAGTTATAATCCCTTGGTAGAGGGGAAGAGAAGGCCTGATGGCCTTATCTCTACCAGCTTAAATAAATAAAAGTAAACAACTATATTGTGACAGCGACGTGAGATTCGAACTCACGACCAGCGCCCCGCAAGAGAGCAGATCGCGCGGGCTTCACGGAGCACTGAGGGACGGCGCGCGGCGGAGAGAAGAGAGGGGAAAGGGCCAATGCGACGAGGGGAGAGTGCGCGCGCAACTGCTGCGTGCGGAGTAGGGGGACGGACCCTCCCGACTCTTCCAGAAGTCCGTCGAAGTGGAGATACCCAGATAATGCGAGAGAGCTATCTCTGCACATCCGTAGAAATTTCTCGCAACTATGATTTTGCTATAAAAGAAGAAACGCGCGCGAACTTGGGCAGAGTTTCAGTTGATCAGTCAGCCAGTCAGTGAGTAAGCCAGAACAGAGCAAGCCAGTCTTGTGTACCGGAGTTCTACTCGAGTGTGCGTCCGCAACTGTGTCAGCATCCGAAGGCCTGAGTTCGAGTGCAGTGGACCGCAGTTGGAGGGACCTGAGTTCGAGTACAGTGAACTGTCTCTGAAGGTCTGTGGTTCGAGATACTGTGAACTCGAGTGACTGAGGTAGAAGAACTGTGAACTGAGAACTGATAGTTCTGATTTGTAAATAGTGCTTTGTAAATATTAGTTAAGATTAACAGTTCATTGTTGTTCGTAATAGTCCAAGTAAATTGTCATTGTCGTCGGTGGAGTGCTATAACGAATACTGTGTTGAGTGAAAATCCTATTGTTGACGAGAGCGTTTAAGGTGAATTGTAGAAAGGAGTTATTGTTGTTGGAAGAATAAAATCCTATTGTTGAGTTGAAATAAATTCACAATATATTTCAAGAGAAACAAAAGAGTAACAATTTGGAAACATTAGCAGTAAAATTAAAATATTCAATTTACTGAATAATATTATTCTAAGAAAGAAAATACTTTGTAAGTTTGTTTTTGAATACTGAATGAACATAACGGTAAGGGGGATATGTGAGTTGGTTTGAAGAAGCTCTTAGAATATTTAAAAACCATTTCAATACCCAGGTTTTATGAAAGCAGTGTTTAATGGTGAAGTAAATTCTGTTCAAGTCTCCTATAACATAATTTGTCACTGTGCGCTAGGTTAATTCTGAAATACAACACCATGTATTTATCACGTGCAGTTGTTGCTGGTGCTATGTTTTGTATTTCTGGTGCGATTCTTACCTCTGAGTTGGATAGTTTTGAAAATCACTCGTTTCTAAATAGGCTAATAGATTTTGTTTTGTTTTGTTTCATAAACGCAAAAATTGATGAGCTTCCTTCAACATTTTGTGTAACTGTTGAGGAAAGAAATTCCGTAGATAAAACATGCATTGGTTCTAAGAACAAAAATGGTGAACACATATCTATAACCAACTAATCGTCGATTTAGTAGAATGCGTTTGAGTCTAAAGAAAGCAGAAAACAGTGCAACGTGGTCTGTTGTGACGAGAATCCAAGCCCCCGCATATCGGTAAGGCATCATGTCACAAACACTTTCAAGTCTGAGTATCTCTCACAAAGAAAATATTATTCAATGCCTTGAAAACGGCATAAATGTTGAAGATATTGCTGGATAGAGTAAGGTATTATTTATTTATTTATTTATTTATTTATTTATTTATTTATTTATTTATTTATTTATTTATTTATTTATTTATTTGTGTGTTCATTTGTTTATTTCTTTGTTTATTTGTTTGTTGATTTATTTATTTTGTTTATTTGTTTATTTGTTTATTTAATCCTTCATTTATTTATTTGTTCATTTATTTATTTGTTTATTTGTTCATTTATTTATTTATTTATTCATTCGTTCATTTATTTATTTCTCTATTTGTTTATTTATTTATTTAATCCTTTATTTATTTATTTATTTATTTGTGTGTTCATTTGTTTATTTATTTATTTACTTATTTAATCCTTTATTTATTTATTTAATCCTTTATTTATTTATTTATTTATTTATTTAATCCTTTATTTATTTATTTTTTATTTGTTTATTTATTTATTTAATCCTTTATTTATTTATTTATTTATTTATTTATTTGTCTGTGTTCATTTGTTTACTTCTTTGTTTATTTATTTAATGCTTTATTTATTTGTTTGTTTATTTATTTATTTATTTAATCCTTTATTTGTTTGTTCATTTATGTGTTTATTTATTTATTTATTTATTTATTTATTTATTTATTTATTTATTTATTTATTTATTTGTCTGTGTTCATTTGTTTACTTCTTTGTTTATTTATTTAATGGTTTATTTGTTTGTTTGTTTGTTTATTTATTTATTTATTTAATTAATCCTTTATTTGTTTGTTCATTTATGTGTTTATTTATTTATTTATTTATTTTTAATTATTTATTTATTTAATCCTTTATTAATTTATTTATTTATTTAATCCTTTATTTATTTATTTATTTGTTCATTTATTTATTTATTTATCTATTTATTTATTTAACCCTTTATTTATTTATTTGTTTATTTATTTATTTATTTATTTATTTATTTATTTATTTATTTATTTATTTATTTATTTATTTTTGATTCATTCATTCACTCCTTGATATACTAATTCATTCCTTCTTTCATAACTTCACTCATTCATTTCTTCCTTTCTTCACTTACAGTATTTACTTATTTTTCATTAGTTTATATATTCATTCATTCATTATTACAATATAGTAGTGGCTTGTGCAGCAAATGCTGCTAACTAAGTTCATTAGAAGTTCAAATTAAATTTTTTCAAATTTATTTCCAATGAAGAATACCAGACATTTTGGAAGTTATTTGCTTCCATAATAATGAAACATAGGCCTATCCCTCTGAATGGTTTTCCTCATGCTAAATACTTTTTATTTAACCTATACATCTTCAGTTCTTCCGTTCCAATGCGAAAACGTAAGTAACAATGTCAGAACGATCAGTCGGTTTTACATGTGGGAGTGAAGCAATAGCTATTTCAGGTCATTGTGGATTGTAGGTTTGAGTTATGAAAATATCCTCTCCTCTCCTCTCCTCTCTCCCCCTCCCCTCTCCCCTCTGCCCTTCTGCCCTCGTGCCCTCGTGCTCTCGTGCCCTCGTGCCCTCGTGCCCACGTGCCCTCGTGCCCTCATGCCCCCTGCCCTCGTGCCCACGTGCCCTCGTGCCCACGTGCCCTCGTGCCAACGTGCCCTCGTTCTCTCGTACCCACGTGCCCTCGTGCCCACATGCCCTCGTGCCCTCGTTCTCTCGTGCCCTCGTGCCCACGTGCCCTCGTGCCAACATGCCCTCGTGCCCTCGTTCTCTCGTGCCCTAATGCCCACATGCCCTCGTCCCCACGTGCCCTCGTGCCCACGTGCCCTCGTGCCCTCGTTCTCTCGTGCCCTCATGCCCTCGTTCCCTCGTGCCTACATGCCCTCGTGCCCACATGCCCTCGTGCCCACTTGCCCTTGTGCCCACATGCCCTCGTTCTCTCCTGCCCTCGTGCCTACATGCCCTCTGCTCTCTGTCCTCATGCCCTCTGCCCTATTCTCTTGTGTTATCGACAATGTTGAACTATTTGTCAAATAACTTAACTTCCTAAAATTCTACATACAAAGTTAACAAATAGTTAACTATCTGTTAAACCAAACTAGTTTTGAAGATATGAAGAAATTATATTTAGCAAACTGTTTAGAGTTTAGGTTTGTTTACAGAACCTGCTGTTTCACTTTCAGTTATTTTTCAGAAGAAAAATTGCTGGATTTGATATATACGAACCAATTTTAAATAGGTTTATTCTTATCTTACAGGTATTTTATACCATTCCATGTACTAAACCTACTAGAATATTGTACTTCATAAATTACCAACAATTTCTGGATTAAAATAAAAAAAATAGTAGATTTGGCCTGAAAAACTAAAAATAAAAGATTATTCGGAAAGAAAATAAAAATTTTAAACATCATTTTGTGACAAATTGCAGGAAATGGAAAAAAATAACTTTAGCATTGGATTTTGAATGTAAGAAATATATTTATTATGTTATTGCATCGAAATCCGTTGTTGAGCAAAATAGCAAGTTTTCGAAACAAACGATTGAAATATTCTAACAAATAGGGAAGAGTTGGGTAGTATCGGACATCGGGTAATATCGGACAGTGAGTTTATTTCATCTACAGCCAGATGATAGTACCTGATGTCGCATACACAAACGTAACCATGTTATTCAGGTACTACCATCTGGTGGTAGATGAAAGAAACGTACTGTCCGATACTACCCAACTCTCCCCTACTTGAGAAACCTGCCATGAGACTCATTCGTTGTAGGGTATAGAGTTGAAGAAGCAAACTGCAAGATTTGGTTTAAAATGAACTGATATCAAACATTAGCAAGGTAAATCATGCAACAGTGTAACTAATTCTTTCTCAATTATTGCTTCACACGGGCTACATGTGTTGTAGAGAAATTTGCACAATACCACATTCATTTCCAACTCAAAATGAATGTGCAGTCATTCAATTGAAGTATATTAAAGTTGTGTATTATTCTAAAAGCACTTTCATGCAGATTCAAAACATGTAATCTATCTATACTAATAATAAATCTGTAGCCGAAATTTTTCTGGTAATTTTCGATTTTCCAAAAATAATTGGTGTTAACATGTATAATTAACCATCCTGGAACCGAAAATCGCTTTTTTTTAATTTTTGTTTGTCTGTCTGTCTGTCTGTCTGGATGTTTGTTACCTTTTCACGCGATAATGGCTGAACCGATTTCGATGAAAATTGTAATATAAATTAAGTTCGTTGTAACTTAGATTATAGGGTATATAGTATTCAAAATACATTATTTAAAAGGGGGTTATAAGGGGGCCTGAATTAAATAAATCGAAATATCTCGCTTATTATTGATTTTTATGAAAAATGTTACATAACAAAAATGTCTTTAAACGTCATTTGCGATAAGTTTTATTCTTTGAAAAATTTTGATAGGACTGATATTTAATGAGATAAATAAGTTTTAAAATTAAAATAACTGCCATCTAAGGCCGTGTAATGAATTAAAAAACAAATGACTTCGTCTATAAGGAGCCTTGGACAGCAACAATCGAAAGCTATGAAAGATAGCCTATAATGTTTCTGCGTTTCTATGAAGTAATATCGGAAGCTAAATTAACCGATTTGTATAATTAATTATTAATTCATCATTGGAAAGTGTAGTTTCTCTAGATGGACATAATGCTATAATGTTATTACAGTAACTTCTGAGTGAATCGAGGACAGGTAAGATTAAAATAGCTTCTTATGCACAGAAAACTTGATAGGCTATTCTGTACATTCGTTTCCTGTATTTCCTAAAATAATGTTTATGACCAAATGAATATCTCTGGATCAAAATGATCGCATTTTAATTTTTTAATTAAATTTAAATTAAGTAACATAATAAACAATTTATCCTTCTATCAAACACGAATGTTCCCTGGATCAAACGTCCTATTTTAATTATGTAATTACTTTATATTTATTTCTAACGGGTGCAGCGGAGCGCACGGGTACGGCTAGTACTAATAATAAATCTGTAGCCAAAATTTTTCTGGTAATTTTCGATTTTCCAAAAATAATTGTTGTTAACATGTATAATTAATCATCCTGAAACCGAAAATCCCTTTTTTGAAATTTTTGTTTGTATGTCTGTCTGTCTGGATGTTTGTTACCTTTTCACGCGATAATGGCTGAACGAATTGCGATGAAAATTGGAATATAAATTAAGTTCGTTGTAACTTAGATTTTAGGCTATATGGCATTCAAAATACTTTATTTAAAAGGGGGCCTGAATTAAATAAACCGAAATATCTCGCTTATTATTGATTTTCATGAAAAATATTACATAACAAAAGTTTCCTTGAAAATAATTTTCGATAAGTTTTATTCTATACAAAATTTGGTAGGACTGATATTTAATGAGATAAATGAGTTTTAAAATTATAATAACAATGCCATCTAAGGCGCTGTACTGAAATAAAAACAAATGACTTCGTCTATAAGGGGCCTTGGACAACAACAATCGAAAGCTATTAAACATAGCCTACAGAAAATGTTTCTGTGTTTGTATGAAGTAATATCGAAAGCTAATTAATTGTTTAATTATTATTTCACCATTGGAAAGTGTAGTTTCTCTACATGGACATAATTCTACAATGTTAATATAGTAACTTCTGAAACATATAGCAAGTAATATAAAGTATACACATTAAAACTAAATGATATGTCAATCTTCATTAAACTATGGTTGCATGTAATAACAAATAAAAAACATGTTAAAGGAATTGTCATTGCACCAAATGATTGCTCTCTGGACGAAAATGACCGCATTTTAATTATTTAAATACAATTTAAATTAAGTAACATATTAAACGATTTATCCTTCTATCAAACACAAATGTTCCCTGGATCAAATGTCCTATTTTAATTATGTAATTACTTTATATTTATTTCTAACAGGTGCAGCGGAGCGCACGGGTACGGCTAGTTGATAATCAGTTCACCATCTCAAACGATTTCCCCTCTGTTTTTAAAGAATATATTTTAATTGAATTAAGTTTTATTGCTGAAAGCAAGTCTCTTTCAATTTGTTGTTTACGAGGAGGAACATGTGGAGTATATACCCGCTGTGACGGATATTGAAATGAAGGTATTTCGTACAGCTTCATCTCCCTTTTGTTTGTGATATACTGATAATTCTTTGAGCTTAACAAGTAGTTGAAGATGTTTTGTATTAAAGAATGTTCTTAATTTTGTATTGCATATTATATTATGTTGTACCAATAAAAGAAGTTGAAACTTTCAGTGCTTTTAAAAACATTGTAATGTATTTTGTTTGAACTTTGTTATGATTTATTTAATATTGTCTGTTATGTCAAAAGAGATACCTACGTATAATGCAAATGTGGTCTCATTGTGTAACTTTCAAAACAGGATAGTAAATACTCCTTGTGTGAATAAAAATTATTGTAACAGTTTTTTGCTAGCTTTTTTTTTTTTTTTTTTTTTTTGTTTATGCAATCAAGTAAAAGTTTCCTTCTCCTGTCATATTATCCATTTATTAATAATGTTATTTATTTATTTATTTTTATTGCTAGTAAGTTTGAAATGAATACATATTAATAAATACAATGAAAGATAAACTAGCCCATCCTGAATGAGTAAGACTCGTGCTCAGGAGGGGATTCCAATACAGACAAAAATAAAATTAAAATTGAGAGTGAGTACAGATTAAATAGTGTTTAATATGTTTAAACCCAAACTATAAATCTAATACATTTTTAAATGTTTTTATTAGTTTGGAGAGGATTCCTGGTTGAAATATTATTGGAATAATTTTTTTAATAATCTGGGACCTTGACTCATGCTATGATAAAAATCTGAATTGGTTTTACATTTTGGTCCAGACAAACGCAGAGAATTCATATTTTTAGTTCTATATTTATGTATATACCTTTCAGAGTTATTAAAATTTCTATGAAAATATTTCAATGAAATAAAATAATACATTTGTTTAATGTTCAAAACTTTGAAATGTTTAAACAACAATTTAGTTGGGTAATCTTTCTGCTTTTATAAACAAATTTTAATACTTTTTTCTGTAGTAAAATTAACGGGTAAAGGTTGGATTTATAAGTTCCACCCCAACCTATAATACCATACATAAATATAGATTGAAATAATGCTAAATAAATTACACGTAAACAGTTAATTGACAAAATATTTCTTAGAATAACAAAGTAGCATAATGTTTTACGTAATTTATTGCAAATATAATGAATAGGCCTATGATTATTCCATTTTAAATGATTATCAATAATTATACCTAAGTATTTAACCTTATTAACTTCATTAATAACTGAACAATTGCACTTTATATCGGAACAACCAGAATTATGCATTTTAATTTGTAGTGTAGATGAAATTGGTTTATTACCTTTATTATTAAAAAAATGGGATAGCTATTGTTTTATCTTTGTTAATTACAAGTGAATTTAAATCGAACCATTTTTTTATTAAATTTAAGCCGCAATTTGCATTATAATAAGCGTGAGTCAAAGGTTTTCCACTAAAAAATAAAACGGTATCATCAGCATACGAATATAAATCACCTTCATAATAAACCAGTGTTAGTAAAATTTCGGAGACTGGTTATTTTTTAAAATAAAAGCATATTTACTTGTTTTTTATTAAGAGGTGACGGATGAGAAATAACATTATGTTACTGGATTGCCTATAACTTTCACATTTTTGGACCTAGGATCTTTAAATTTGACATATTAGTTTAAAACAGGGTTTCCTTTACCTTCAATTTTTTTTTTTCAGAATTTTATGAATAATAGTTTTTATTTTTCAAAATTTTGATTAAAAAATAAAAAAAGATGTAGCTACTTTTTCTAAAACTTTTCTAAGCTAATAAATCTAAAACTTTGCACATGTGTTACCAATACCAAAAGTAATATTCCCCTACAAGAAAATATTTTATTTGGGCTTTATATTATTTTAGAAAAATATTAGGTGTGAAACACTTTTTTTTTCTAAATTTTGTAATGTATAAAACTAACAAATATTAAGAAATCAAAATTTTATTGCAGACAGTTATAGATAATACAGTTTTAAGCTTGTGTGTAAAAAATTTCTTATTTTTACTCCTAATGGTTGCAGAGAAAAAGGTACATAAGAATTAAAAAATGTAAGTTACGGAAAAAGACGTTCGAAATTATAGTAGGCTACTATTTGTCTACTATCTCAGCTCATAGAGAGCACTCACGTTCTGCATATCCATAAGGAAGTACTGAGCCACAGCCTTCCTAGGACAGGTCAGATATTTTGCCTGTCTAAATTGCAAGAAAATTTCTGTAACACAGAAACTCCAAAATGGCTGCTGAAAGGGGAATGTTAAGGACCAGAAGAAGAAAATATTTCAGTATTTAATACAGAAAAATATGTACCATTTATTAAAGCAATAAAAAATTTCATTTTTGTCACAATTTCGCTTCTGTTTACCCCTAAAAATACTTTTTTTTTAATGTAGGACTACAATATAATATGATCACTTTCACTTGTTAATTTGAACTAAGTTTATAAATACCTCAAAATGAACACAGTTACGCAACAATAAAGCAATCGACAATTTGAAAAAAAAAAAAAAAGAGAGAGAGAGAGAGAGAGAGAGATATTTGCACAAATCTGTTGTTGGCTGGATTATTTAACTCGAAAAAAATAAAGAACGCGATATCTACATTTTGCTCTTACTTATAAGTAAAATTCGTTTATTGCATAACATTTATTTATGTATTTTTCTTTGCACCAAATCAATTGCTGGTCTTTTATTCAAAATCGGTCAGACCTTTTTTTGTATTATTTGTGCAATTTTTGTAGTGGTATGAATGTTACAATACTTCTAGCATAAAATGTTCAATAAAACCCAGATTTATTTCAATAGTCAACATCTCGAAAATAGATTTTTGGCGGTTGGTCTCTTATTGCTTAACTACGTCCATTCCTAAGTCTCGTCGTACCTTCAGAATGGGCGTGTTAAAAGGATTTGCAAATAAGGAGAAATCATTTTCCATTTGTTTAAAATCACAAAACCTTCTATCTGTAAATTCTGTATTTTCCTGTTACATCATTACAGGAAACGAACCCTAAGTAATATTCAAGATTTTTTTATGTTTCTATTGATGTTTTCTTTTACTAATTTAATTAATTAATTTATAGTATCTGTTTTTGACTCGCAATACACGCTCTAAGTTTCTGGCTAAATAAAGATTAATTGATTGAGACATAGTGGAAGTACTCCAAAGAAACCCACTTCAACATGGGTGCAGAACCCGGCCATAATGTTGAGAGTTTTGGCGCAGTTACTGATGACTGATATGGTCTTCCTTCGAGCAACCTTCGTAACAGTTTCACTGTTTCAGAAGTTGTTAGATGTGCTCTTCGCATGAAAGATACAGTTTTTTAATAAAGGCAGAACAGCTTGTGGCAGTTTTATCGTAAAATGAAGACTCAATTTGTAAATCTCGCCCTCGTGTGTTCCGGGCATAAAAATCTTATTTGGGAAGCATCCAGTGATTTTTTTCTCCTCTCTAAAATACATTGTAGATGATCAATTATGGGTTTGGAGAGGGGTGGAGGGTGAAGTGAGAGGGTTGATGTTTCCATAGTAAATCACATTATGAAGGATGGCTTCCCCCACAACCTACGAACAATATATATATGTATATAGAAGACTGTGATCCAATAACCGCTCAAGTTATAAAAATGTTTGGCCACGGATGGTGAATTAAGGACAGGGATATTGGACAAGTTTGCTGTCATTAGTTTCTCCCTCGTGAATTGATGAACAAATTTCTATTAAATTGAGATTCGAGAGCGAGCGGACAGACAGACGGACGGACAGGCACGTTTTTATCGACAGAATAAAAATATGAGTTGCAGAGGCTAACTTATGGCAACTGGCTTCACCAGCTGTGCCAGATTAACTTTGGGAATCAATATTGGCTTCGTATCAGTTTATATGGGAAGGGGTGCGACGAGAGGGGGAAGTTCAGAAACAAATCGGGGAGGCATTTAAAATACAAGTTACCATTCTTTGTCGAGCATGATTAACATTGTAGACGCAATCTTCTCTTCAAGTGAGAAAGATAATTGTGTATGTTTATTTCTGCTGTGAAAGTCTATAGGCCAGCAAATTACCTCAAAAGTTGAAAACTCGAGTGATATTTGAATAAGATTATTTCGCGAACAACAATACATGAATAAACAATAAAAACAAGTTAACATAATTATATTACTACGAAATAAGACATTTAAGACATTTAAATTGCTAACTTAATATTTAATTGGCCGGCATTAGAGCTCTACTAGTGGCTTGTGCAGCAAATGCTGCAAACTAAGTTCATTAGGCGTTCAAATAAACATTTTTCAGATTTATTTTCAATGAAGAATACCAGACATTCTAAAAGTTATTATTTTGCTTCCATAATAATGAAAGATTCTCTCTCTCGGGTCAATACTGAAGAGAACCACGCATATAAATATCTACACCACACCGCTATTAAATACCGGTATATGAAAAAAATCCAACCCCACTTGATTAATAACTATAAAAATATTTGATTTTTAATAATATTATTATCTTACGTAAGTTTTATAGCTTTCAGTAACATATACTATATAGCCGCCACTCAGTAAAATATGGAAATCAAAATCTAATTTAAGTTATTCTCTACATCTACTTATATAGGCCTAACCCCAAAACGTTTCACTTTCATATCATCAATATAGCATTAATATGTATAATTAATGAAAAATAGTCACATCATGGCATTAACTACAATAATATTTCATTTCTAATGGTAATAATGTCATCAAACCATCTCAAGTTTTGTAGTTTTTAATATCCAATACACAGCTGTACCCAGAAAATTACACACCACAGAATCGAACCTGTAAATTATTTTTAGTAAGTTAAGTTTTTAATAACCAATTTAATTTGAGCTCTAAATATGTCAGAATTCTTGCAGATCATGGCCTTCGTTTAATATTGTTTACTGTAGTGTGTGTTTTGTTATATTCTGAAATTAGCTAGTTCTCAAAACTGACGAAAGATGGATTTTGGAAAATAGGAAAATTATGTTAAAAAATTGACATTTCACTGAAAACTACTATTTTTCTGAAAAACTTTGAGTTCCAAGCTTCAAAATGAGGGGTTATTTATTAAAATCCGTTCAGCCGTTTTCCCGTAATTTCCATTACCAGTTCAAATTATATAATTATATAATATAGACAGAGTACCACAACTGTTTTCCTCGCCGCTTGCCGACAATGCGGCGCTCTGATTGGTTCACGTGACCTCGCCCGCTTCTCTGGACCCAAACCCCGCTAGTAGTAACATAAGAAAACGATTAAATTTAATTAAATAGCAGTTTTCTTCTCAGTTTAAACAAAGTAAAATGGCCAGAAAAGAAGAAAAATTTGGGTGACAAGGATGTAACATAACATAAATATAATACAGAGTGTTCCGCTTATAAGTATAACAAAAGAAATAGCTATAACTTCTGAATTAATACAAGTATATAGTTGAAACCAACTGCTACAAAGAATGAAAACTGGGAATTTTTGTTACCTTATGTTCCATAAACCTCAACATGGCTTCCATTGGTGGCACGGGAAATATCCAACCGGTATTCAACCTCGACCCAAGTGTTATGAAGCATCTGTGGTGTAACATTGTTGACAGCAGCATAAATTCTTTCTTGTAAGTCTGCCAAATCACGTACTGGCGTCCTGTAGACCTGGTCCTTAACAAACCCCCACAGGAAAAAATCAGGTGGTGTTAGATCTGGTGATCTGGCAGGCCATGTGATGTACGGTGATCCTCTTCCGATCCATCTTGCAGGGAATTGTTCGTCTAAGAATGTGCGAACCATGTTGGCAAAGTGTGGTGGAGCCCCATCTTGCTGGAAAATTGCTCCATCTGGGAGTTGTGGCACAGCATACAGTTGCAACATATCCAGGTACGTGTTTGCAGTGACTGTCTTTTCAGCAAAGAAATAGGGACCAATGATTCTGTCACGCATGATCCCACACCAAACATTCCATTTAGGGGAATCCCGTTGGTGTTCAATTACGACACTTGGATTTTCCGACCCCCAGATGCGACAAACTTCCTGTTTCTCTGAGCTGCCTATCCCATTTCATTATTGAGACGTACGTCGGTACAGCTTCCCTCGGTCTAAGATTGTACTGACGGCGAAACAAGCGCTGTACACGAATTATGGATCTATGTTCTGCTAATGACAGCACACAAAAGGCTTTCTGCTGTGGCGTCCACATGCTGACTGACTAAAGATACGATACGAATTCTCTTATTTAATGATCTGCGCATGCGTGAGTCTTCTAAAAATAAGTAACAACAATGGATTAAAACTTCCCAATTTCCTCTTTACAATGGTACCAATCTTAACCCATTTGCATGCATTGTTATGAAATTATAACTATTTCTTTTATTATACTTATAAGCGGAACACGGTGTATATTATAATATATGATACACAATATATAACATATCTTAATTATATTATATATGATATATAATTAAATAATAAAATATGCATTAGGCCTACAGCTTTTTTAATTTTTCATAATATTTTCCATTTTAAATATGAGACACGCTTGCACTAACGAATTGGAAACCGACACTGGGAGGATTCTGCAGATTTACCCATTCCATCAGAAAACTGCAACAATGGCCTGAAGAAAGATTCACGGCAGGTGGAGCAGGAAATTGGTGTGCTTCAACCCCAGCTTGATCTGATCAAAAAGAAGTTAAACAAAGCTTTGAAAGAATATGACTCACTGACAGAGAGGTTAGATAAGTTTCTAAATGATGACAAAATATTCCCAATAAGGGATACAATAATACTTGCAGTAGGTATACAATATTATAGTACATTTACTCTCCCTTCTTGCCAGAGTTAATACGTTGCACGATAAAACTATTCAGTGTAAATGAAATTCTTAACTTAAAGATTTAATCTGTATTAAATTATCATCCCAGCCATGTATTTGCAACGCTTTTAATTAAGATATTACAGTTAAAAGTTCATAATGCCATGCGTGAGACATTTAGTTACATGTCAGTATATTTACAATTATATTATCAGAGCCCTAGGATGGAATTTGCAGCATAAAAACTGAGACAGAGCGTCAATTTCCCTATTCCAGCAATGTTAACAGAGCAAGCGCTTGGGTCCACCGTCGACCTTTGCGGTACTCTGTCTATATAGAGCCATAGATGAATATATAATATATTTATCCGTGATAGAGCTCTACTTAAATCAGAAGAACAGCGCTCGTAGTGAGTCTAGATTAAACTATAAACCGTCTTTGGTTACCGCTGGTTTGAAAATTATAATCGTTGAATATGCCAAGTTGGAATATTTAACAATTACAAATTGGCGACACTGTCCCAATTTTACATGGTTGTTTTCTTAATGCTAAAATAGGTGGGAATTCAAGAATTAAAAATGCCGTTTATGAAAGGTAGAGCTCCAATTCGGAGAACACTGAAATATTTAGAGGCAGGCGCCCTTGTATTAAAGGAAAGAGTTAAAATTTTTTGTATTAATTATAATACGAGTGGTAAACACCATGAAGGAGTTAGGTACGTTGTTTAAATTTTAGGTTATGTTTTAGTTGGGCCATTTGAAGTGTACAGGGAAAGAACGAGGTTTGTTCGCTTTTCTCGGTCAATGTTAATTATGTCCCGCCCACTATAGAGACATAAGCCAATTTTACACATATTTAGTATAACTTGTTGCTTCTTTGACAGGTTAGGTTTGGTTAGTTTAGGTTTTTGTTATAGCCTACCTTGCATATACGATTATAGCGCAACATTGGCAGTGATAAAAGTGAAATATTCGTTCAGTGGGCGTTGGATGCTATACATTTACCCTCTCCAAAAATGAGTTATGCGTGTTCTGTGGTGTAGGATTCCATATATCCGTCATAATCATCATGATCATGTTGTTCAGGGCTTTACCTAAACATTTTATGTTGGCTAACCAGTCACGTAAAAATTTCGTTAGTCCGCATAGCCGAACTACACGAGCGCAGTTAAAAAATCAGAATGTTTTTTTCACCCAAGTAAAAATTTTTACCCTTCACAGTCGACCAGATGAGTGCTTTTATCAAGTCCTATGTATGTCCATATATTGCTAATGCGGCCGTTCTTCCTTTACTGATATATATTTTCTGTTCACAGAGATTTTGTGTTCTGGCACGTGCCCCAAATACAGTACAAGAATCCTGACGTCCAGGTGCTAACACTGAAGAACATGACACCATCCCCATTCATCACATGTTTTTTTTTTTGGTACGTAGCTCTAAATTTTATTAATTTTAATTTAAATATTGTGTAATAATTGTGAATTTTATTTCAGTGATTAAACCTGCTTGAACCAAATAGGCTTATATGAAGGCCTGAAGGTATAATCACATTTTTCCGGAGTTTGTGGGGTTTTGTTTTTACAGATACATATTGAGCTCATTGTTTATAATTATAGGGAACGGGAAACTTATTTGTTGGACCAGTTACTCTTCAATCCTGGTTTTAGATTCAACAGTTTGGTTCCTCTTTACTGGTATGCTGTGATAATTATATTGTATTGTATTCATTTACATTCCATGGTATTCGTACATCACAGCTGGAATATGGAACATGTCAAAAATCTTAATAGTACTGCAAAGTCTTAATTATAGTCGTAGTCTAGTTGGAATACATACAGAAGAGTTTTACAATATAGTCTACTAGTACAACACAAGGGGTTAGTATCGATACTTAAGGGTATATGTACGTGAACGACCATGAATATTATCAGAAAATGCAGGTCCCTAAATTTCTAAAATTTTATAAGGAAATGAACTCACAATTGGACAAAAATTACAGGGTACCACAACAAGACTTATTAGAACTTAAATATCTGATAAAAGTGTAAAAAAGGTTACTAATAATATTTTTAGAATTAATTTTTTACTTTAAATTAAATTTTTCAATATTTGAAAATTTTCACATATATTATTTCATAAGTCCACAACCATTAGAGCTAGAACTCTAAAATTTTGTACAGTGGTTTAACATGCATTTATGCAAAAGGTAGACTACAATAATGCCCATTTCTTTGAATACAGAAAAATTAGATAACAAAACATGTAAATTTTAATATATTTTATATATATGACAAATAAAAAGTTAATTGTATTAAAATAAGCAACTCTACATGTCTGAGAGTAGTCTACTTTTCAGAAATAAGTGTTTATTACATGCAGGAAAAATGTTAAAGATGTCAGAGAGACCATAACAATGTTATGGCTACCAAATGATGTAACTGCAGAATTTTTTGTTTTTGTTTTTTTTTTTTTCATAGTTTGATAAAACTGGTTTGAAAAATATTATTAGTAACCTTTTGTTTACACTTTTATCAGATATTTAAGTTCTAATAAGTCTGGTTGTGGTACCTTGTAATTTTTGTTCAATTGTGAGTTAATTTTCTTTTAAAATTCTAGAAATTTAGAGCCTGCATTTTCTGATAATATTTGTGGTCTTTTACGTACATATACCCTTAATACAAGACAGAAATATTCATGAAGCGTTGTTGAATGTCATAAATTCACCTACAGAATAGAAGGCGTGAGAAATTATGTACTTCTTTAATTTGGCCCTAAACAATCTTGTGTTTTGAGTTTGATTTTTTTATATCCGTAGGGAAGCTATTAAAAATGTTTACTGCCATATAACGCACTCCTTTTTGGTAACACAATAGACTTGCCTAATGCACCTCTGTACTTGAGGTTGGACATAGTGTCTACTGTCACATGGTACACGAGGGTAGGCCAACAAAGGGGAACACAGTAGGTAGAACTTAAAAATGAGAGGGATTCAGTCTGGCATTGAAACTTCAATCCGGTATGGCTTTGTGGATAAGCGCCAGCACGTAAAGCTGGAAATCCAGGTTCGAGTCCCAGTGTCGGACAGAATTTTCCTCCATTCTACTGATTCTTCACCATATGGAAACGCAGAATTAGTGCACTAAAGTCCATATGTTCTTCGGTACGTTATAGTTTAAAAAAAAATGTAGCCACAGTCCTTAATCTACCTCAGAGTGATTTGCAGGGGTTACCGTCCACAGTGTTTAATGTTTCTTGCAGTGACACAATGTAAGTTCGTTCTGTTGGTGTTCTTGTATCAACTTTTGTGAGGATGGCTGTTGAGAAAATAATACAAAATGGAGATTTATGCAATTTAAATAACAATTCTCTATATTACTTAACGGTATATGTACGTGAACGACCACAAATATTATCAGAAAATGCAGGCTCTAAATTTGTAAAATTTTATAAGAAAATGAGCTCACAATTGGACAAAATTACAAGGTACCACAACAAGACTTATTAGAACTTAAATATCTGATAAAAGTATAAAAAAGGTTACTAATAATATTTTTCAAACCAGTTTTATCAGAGTATGAAAAAAAAAAAAAAACAACAAAATTTTCTGCAGTTACATCATTTGGTAACCATAACATTGTTGCAGTCACTCTGACATCTTTAATATTTTTCCTGCATGTAATAAACACTTATTTCTGAAAAGTAGACTACTCTCAGACATGTAGAGTTGTTTATTTTAATACAATTAACTTTTTATTTGTCATATATATAAAATATATTAAAATTTACATGTTTTGTTATCTAATTTTTCTATTTTCAAAGAAATGGGCATTATTGTAGTCTACCTTTTGCATAAATGCATGTTAAATCAGTGTACAAAATTTCAGAATTCTATCTCTAATGGTTGTGGAGTTATGAAATAATATATGTGAAAATTTTCAAATTTTGGAAAATTTAATTTAAAGTAAAAAGTGAATTGTTAAAAATGGTTTTAGTAACTTTTTTAATACTTTTATCAGATATTTAAGTTGTGGTACCTTGTAATTTTTGTCCAATTGTGAGTTCATTTCCTTATAAAATTTTAGAAATTTATAGCCTGCATTTTCTGATAATATTTGTGGTCGTTCACGTACATATAACCTTAATGATAACATAGGTCTACACACTGTGTTTCAAAAGTAACTCACAATTGCAATTAAATTGAGTGAGGAGGTTTTGGACTTTGTTACTCTTGAGAAATCCTAAATATACTGCATCCACTTAATACGAAACCTGTTCCTGTAAATTGGCATATTGCTCTCTGACATGCCTTCTGCAGTATAAAATAGTATTTCACCAACATATGCCTGTGACTGAGTTTGATATTCAAGGAGGAATAAAGTTAGATAGATCTGCGATCAATTATATGTCCAGTAAAACCCCATTTTAATGTTTCTGTTTTTAAGGAATTTCCGTTTTTAAAGAATGTGTTCGGTGTCGTTTGTTTTTGCTGCATATTGTATCATCATCATCATCATCATCATCATCATCATCGTCATTACGAACCATTTTGAAACGTTTGAGGAAAACAAGTTATGATATACGTTGAAGCTATAACAACATACA
>JAJSOF020000015.1:159101032-159144643 GCA_025594305.2 Periplaneta americana
AGGGAAAACAGGGAAAATTTTTCTTGAAGCAAGTAAAGCGATCGGTTTAAAAATCCCAAAAAAGACAAAGTATATGATTTTTATCGTGACCAAAATATTTACGAAATGGAATAAAAAAACTGGAGATTTCCCCGAAGGGTGGAAAAATAAAAATATCTTGGACAACATAAAAAATATAAATATCTCGGGAAATTAAACACAGAATAAATAGGGGAAATGCCTGTTATTATTCGGTTGGGGTTTTTTATCATCAGTCTGCTGTAAAAAAAATCTGAAAGTTAAATTTTTAAAAACAGTTATATTACCGGTTGTTCGCTAGGTTGGAAATTTGGGACTCTCACTTTGAGAGGGAACAGGGGGTTAAATAAACCGGACAGTCTCAAGCCCCGTCTCAATGATACCATGGACAGTCTCAAGCTCCCTCTGGTCCATGGGACAGTCTAAAGCTCGTCAATGGTACTATGGGACATACCCAAGCTCGTCTAAATGGTCCATGGGACAGTCTCAAGCTCGTCTCAATGATATCATGGGACAGTCTCAACCCTGTCTCAATGATATCATGGGACATTCTCAAGTTCGTCTCAATGATACCATGGGACGTCTCAATCCCCCCTCAATGGTCCCCTAAAAGTCTCAATCCGTCTTATACCATAACAGTCTCAATCTCGCCTCTGGTCCCCTAAGTCTAAACTCGTCTCAATGATACCATGAGACAGTCTAATCTCGCCTCAATGGTACCCTAAAATCCAATCTCGTCTCAATGATGCCATGAGACAGTCTAAAAACTCCCTCAATTCCATGGGACAGTCTGAAGCTCTTTAATGGTACCATGGACAGTATCAAGCCTCTCAATGGTACCAGGGGACAGTCTCAACTCGTCTAAAGATACCATGGGACAGTCTCAACCTGTCTCAATGATATCATGGGACAGTCTCCTCGTCTCAATGATGCCATGGGACAGTCTCAAGCTGTCTCAATGTCCAGGAACAGTCTCAAGCTCGTCTAAAGTATCATGGGACAGTCTAAAACTCTCTCAATGATACCATGGGACGTCTCAAGCTCTCTCAATGATATCATGGGAGTCTGAAGCTCGTCTAAATGTATCAGGGGACAGTCTCAAGCTCGTCTCAATGATATCAGGGGAATCTAAAAAAAACTCGTCTCAATGATAACATGGGACAGTCTCAAGCTCGTCTCAATGATACCATGGGACAGTCTCAAGCTCGTCTAAAGATACCATGGGACAGTCTCAAGCTCCTCTCAATGATCCCTGGACAGCCCAAGCTCGTCTAAAGTACCATGGGACAGTCTCGCTCCTCAATGATATCATGGGACAGTCTCCCTGTCTTTTTACCAGGGGACAGTCTCAAGCTCGTCTCAATGATATCTGGGACAGCTCAAGCTCGTTTAATGATACCATGGGACAGTCTCAAGCTCGTCTCAATGATATCATGGGACAGTCTAAAGCTCTCTCAATGGTACCCAGGACAGTCTAAAGCTCGTCTCAATGATATTGGGACAGTCTCAATCGTCTAAATGGATCATGGGACCTCGCCGTCTAATGATACCATGGGACAGTGTAAAAGCTGTCTCAATGATATCATGGGACTCTCAGCTCGTCTCAATGATCCATGGGTCAGTCTCGCCGTCTCAATGATATCATGGGACAGTCTCAACTCGTCTCAATGATATCATGGACAGTCTCGCTCGTCTCAATGATACCAGGGAGAGCTCAGTTTCGTCTCTGATATCATGGGTCAGTCTCATGCCGTCTCAATGATACCATGGACTGTTCAAACTGTCTCAATGATACATGGGACAGTCTAAATCGTCTCAATGATATTGGGACAGCTCAATTTCTCTCAATGATCCATGGGACAGTCTCAATCTCGCCTCAATGGTACCCTAAGTCTCATTCGTCTCAATGATCCATGAGACAGTTAATCTCCCTCATGGTCCCAGGGTCTCAATCTCGTCTCAAATACCATGGAAGTCTCAATCTCCCTCTGGTACCCTAGAAGTCTCAATCTCTTAATGATCCGGGAGACAGTCTAAAGCTCGCCTCATGGGTACCATGGGACAGTCTAAAGTGTCTTAAGGGCCTGGGACAGTATCAAGCTCGTCTCAAGGTCCATGGGACGTCTAAAGCTCGTCTCAATACCATGGGGACAGTCTCAAGCTCTCTAATGATATCTGGACAGTCTCAATCGTCTCAATGATATCATGGGACAGTCTCAAGCTCGTCTCAATGATATCGGGACATCTAACTCGTCTCAATGATACCTGGGGACAGTCTCAAGCTCGTCTCAATGATATCAGGGGAAAGTTCAATTCTCTGGTATCATGGGACAGCCCGCTCTCTCAATGATACCATGGGACAGTCTCAAGCTCGTCTCAATGATACCATGGGACAGTCTCGCCCGTCTCAATGATACTATGGGACGTCTCAAGCCGTCTCTATGATACCATGGGACAGTTTAAAGCTCGTCTCAATGATATAGGAGTCTCAAGCCGCCCAATGATATCAGGGGACAGTCTAAAGCTCTCTCAATGATACCAGGGACAGTCTAAAGCTCCTCTCAATGGTCCCCGGGGAAGTCTAAAGTTCTTCTCAATGGTCCCCTGGGAGTCTCAAGTTCTTCTCAATGATACCATGGGACAGTCTCAAGCTCGTCCAAGATACCATGGGACAGTCTCAACTCGCTCAATGATACCATGGGATGCCCCGGCTGTCTCAAATCCCTGGGACATCTCAAGTTCTCAATGATCCAGGGACGCCCCAAGCTCGTCTCAATGATCCCTGGGACGTCTGAAGTTTCTCAATGATACCTGGGACGCCCCGCTCGTCTCAATGATCCCCTGGGACAGTCTGAAGTTCGTCTCAATGATACCCGGGATAGTCTAAAGGTCGTCTCAAAACTTAAATCTGAAACGAACCCCAAGCCCCAAAATGTCACAAGTACGTGCTTGTTTATTTTACTATAAATTTCCCACTTCGACTCTCGAATCTTCTTGCCCACAATGCTCCACATGTATATGTTCACCGACGTAATGTTTTAAATTACACCTCCGTGCGCCTTGCAATTGCTGCCCAGACTGGGAGGGGCCCCTTTCCCATTTGGGGGCGGGTCGCCGCGTTTTAAATTTTACATTATTCATTAGTTCTGTTTAAATATTAGCCTTCCGCCCACGCTTGTAAATTTTTGTAATGTGATTACATGCTGAAAGCGGAATCGTTTATTGGGCGATAACCAGAAAGCTGTTCATCGCCCAGCGCACGCAGAATCATCCTGTATCCGCATTAGTCTCCCCTTTCCGTGTGCTGGGGTGAAAAACTCAGTCCGTTCCCAATACTTTTTGTATTGTGTTCTGTTTGCAGTATCAAGTGAAAGGGGTACAAAACCAGACAGCTTGTAGGCTACGTGTAAAAGCATTTTTTCTTATATAAAATACTAGATTGATATGTATATCGAAGATGCGTAATTATTATTATTATTAAATATTATTATTTTTCCCTTCAAAATTATTTGTAAGTATTATTATTAGTATTATTATTTTTCCCAAAAAACATTTTAAGTATTATTATTTTTTATTTTTTCCAAAAAGGCCTTTTGTAAGTTTTAAATTTATACTTCTTCTTATACAAAGGAAAACCCGAGTTCATTCCCGCCCTCATCCCCGCCATCGGTCCTATCCTTAAGTTCCAGCCTTCATCCCCCCCCTCCCTCAAATCCCTTTAATATTATTCCCCTCCGTCTCGCCTCCCCAAAGTCTTTTTTTCCCTCCGGGCCCCAATCCCCCTTTTCATTTCTGTTCCCCCCTGCCGCCCCGCCCATCTCAAACGTCTGGGTTTCAAAGTTCCCAAATTTTTCAGGGGAAAATACAATTGCAGTTCTTGGGTTTGTAACTTTCTCCCTTCTCCTTAACTTTCCCCCCCTTGCCCCCAAAAATTTTCCTAAGCACCTTATTCTCAAACACCCCCTTTAAACCCATTTCCTCCTCTAAGGAAGTCCAAGTTTCCAGCCATATAGAAGAACCCTAATATAACTTTTTTTAAATTCTAAATTTCAGATTTTTTGGAAAAAGACTGGATGATAAGAGCTTCTCAACCGAAAAAACGCATTTCCCAAATTTATTCTGCTTTTAATTTCCTCCCAGGATTTATTTTTTTATTTGCTCCAAGATTTAAATTTTTCCACCTCTTCGAAATAAATCCCCCAATATTTATTTTCCCATTTTTACAATACCTTCACGAGACATAATCATATTTTTGTCTTTTGGGATTTACTTCCAAACCGACCCTTTTACTTGCTTAAAGTAAATTTCCTTTTCCCAAACCCGTTTGTGTATTTTCTCCTAACATTTTCCCGTCATCTGCATGACAAAAGCTGATGTAGCCGTTCAATTCAAACCCTGCCTTTATCCTGAATTTTCCCTAATGGCATATTAAAAGCGGGGTTAATTAATATTATTATTATTATTATTATTATTTTATTCTTTAAAAGCCTTTGTGTTTATTATTAGTAATTTTTTTCCCTTAAAAGCCATTTTAAGTATTATTTTTAAAATTTTTATTATTTTTCCCTTAAAAGTCTTTGTAAGTATTATTATTAGAAATTATTGTTTTTAAAATCCATTTGAAAGTATTATTATTGTTTTTATTTTTCCCTTAAAGCCATTTGAAATATTATTATTATCATTATTATTATTATTATTATTATTATTATTATTATTATTTTTAAAAAATATTTGAAGTACTATTATTATTATTATTATTATTATTATTATTTTTTCTTTAAAATCCATTTGAAAATTTTATTTTATTATTATTATTATTATTATTATTATTATTATTATTATTATTATTATTATTATTATTATTATGGAATGAAAATTAATCAACCCAAAAATTTGTTATTTCCTTTCACGGAAAAATTTTCCCCCCTTTAACTATTCTTGTATTGTGAAATTACTGGAAAATTGTATTAGAATCTTGGTGTCCATTGATTAAAATTAATTTCCTGATTGTGAAATTTTTATACCCATTCGTTAAGAATGCTTGGTCTAATTTGGTCTATAACTTATTCTTTTTTCCCCCCTATGTGTTTATTAATTTTTCTATACGTTGGTTAGATCCAAGCTTGAATATGCATCGTTGTATGGCTCCCTTACTTCCATGACTCGGGTAAATTGGGGAATTAAAAAAAATTTTTTTTTGTGTTCTTATAGATTTCTACCAAAATTTCCATTATAACGAGATTAAATCAATTTTTCAATTGCGGTAGTTTTTTCACCAGACGTCAGGATCTTCATTATTTATTTTTTTCAAAGTTTAAGGGGGTATTTATTGTGAATTTTTTTAAGCCCAAAATCTGTTTTGTATTCCTCTAATGGTTTAAATTTCAAAATTGTTTTAAAAAGAATCCCAAATTCTCTCCGGGCTCAGATCATTAAATATTAATTTTTCATGGTTAACTTTGGGTCCATTTAATTTTAAGTATATCTTGAGTTTTAACTCACTGTCTAATTTTTAAAAATTATTTTTCCCTATATTTTTTGTTTGGTCTATTGATTCATGAGACCATTCCATTATTTCAATTCTCATTGTACTAATTTATAATTTTATAATTATTATTTGATCAATGATTGATTAGAATTATATTTTTGTATTTTATCTCTTGCCCTTTTATATTCATTCTCATCATCATTTGTTGTTTTTTTCTGTTTTTTTATCTCAAAACTGTAATTTTTGCTTTTTTTTTTGCACGTTAAAATTCTAAATAAATAAAATAAATAAATAAAAAAAATAAATTATTATTAGTATTGTTTTTATTCCTTAAAAGCCATTTGTAAGTATTATTATTATATTATTATTATTCCAAAACCCTTTTAATATTATTATTATTATTATTATTATTTTATTATTATTATATTATATTATTATTTAAAAAGTAAATAATTATTATTTTATTATTATTATTATTTTATTTTTATTTTATTATTTTATTATATTATTATATTATATTTTTTTCCTTAAAAAATTTGTAAATTTTTATTATTATTATTCCAAAAGGGTATTTGTAATATTTATTATTATTATTATTATTATTATTATTATTATTATTATTATTATTATTATTTTAAAAAATATTTGTAAGTACTATTATTATTATTATTATTATTATTATTATTATTATTATTATTATTATTATTATTATCATTGATTTTCTACAATAGTAGTTATCCTTCGTTCTAGAAAATTTGCTTCTCCATAAATCTCCACCTTCAGCATCATCTTCTGTAAGATCTCTTCTAGTCATACTCCTTCTGACGTCATTCATCCATTGTTCTCTCGGTGTTCCTCTTCTTCTCCTTCCACTTCAGCATCATCTTCGGTATTTTTGCATTGTCCATCCTGTTCACGTGACTAAGTCATTTTTATCTTTCTTTTTCTTCAATTAGTTCAATGATATTCCTTTCTATTCCATATCCTCAATTCTTTGTTTAATAATTCTTTCCCTTCTTGATATTCTCGCTAATCTCCTCCAGAAGTTAATTTCAGTAATCAAAAATTTATTTTCTTGTATTCTGTCTAACGTCCAAGAATCTCCTAGCACAACGATATATGGTTTTGTTTTATTAAACTATTCCTACTCCAAAGAACTGAGTTCAACAAGCCAATTATAGTCCTTCCTTCACTTATACTACTTTTTTCAATTCCAGCTACACTCTTCCTATCAAGTTCTACAATTGAGCCAAGCAGTAAATGAAAATGGAAGATTACCAGTACCCATGTGAAACTTATGTGGGGCCTATACACATGTAGGTTGTAATGGAAAATTAGGTTCACTTATTAATTAGGTTTTTTATGATTATTATTTATTGTGATTAATTTTTATTATGTAATTAAGTTACCACCCCATGTATTGTGGTACCTATCACCACGGCATGGCGCGTCCTCAGGTTGCGGATCGAGGAGACGGCCTCCAGATATGGAGGGTAGCTGCGAATATATTGAATAAGCAGTCGTGGACAGCCGATGAGGTGGTCCTCCAGCTTGGGGTTCGGCGAAGGGCTAACAACCCATCACCGTAAAAAAAAGCTTGTTACGAATTCTTCAAATAAGCCTCGGAATGGGACTGATTCTCTGGCAGGGGAAAGCCCAGGATAACAGAGAGGGTTTGGGAATTGAACGGTTACATCAGCTTCTTGTCTATGCGGATGACGTGAATATGTTAGGAAAAATCCACAAACGATTAGGGAAAACTGGGAATTTTACTGGAAGCAAGTAAAGAGATAGGTTTGGAAGTAAATCCCGAAAAGAAAAAAGTACATGATTATAACTCGTGACGGGAATTTTGTACGAAATGGAAATTTAACTTTTGAAGAGGTGGGGAAGTTCAAATATCTGGGAGCAACAATAACAAATATAAATGATATAGGGAAAATTAAACACAGAATAAATATGGAAATGCCTGTTATTATTCGGTTGAGAAGCTTTATCATCCAGTCTGCTGTCAAAAATCTGAAAGTTAGAATTTATAAAACAGTTATATTACCGGTTGTTCTGTATGGTTGTGCAACTTGGACTCTCACTTTGAGAGAGGAACATAGGTTAAGGGTATTTGAGAACAAGGTGCTTAGGAAAATATCTGGGGCTAAGAGGGGTGAAGTTACAGGAGGATGGAGAAAGTTACACAACACAGAAATGCACGCATTGTATTCTTCACCGGACATAATTAGGAACATTAAATCCAGACGTTTGAGATGGGGAGGGCATGTAGCACGTATGGGCGAATCCAGAAATGCATATGAGTGTTAGTTGGAGGCCGGAGGAAAAGACCTTTAGGGAGGCCGAGACGTAGATGGGAAGATAATATTAAAATGGATTTGAGGGAGGTGGGGATGAAGATAGAGACTGGATTAATCTTGCTCAGGATAGGACCAATGGCGAGCTTATGTGAGGGGGGCAATGAACCTCCTGGTTCCTTAAAAGCCAGTAAGTAAGTAAGTATTAGTTACTAATGCCACCGGGTGTTTTTCCACTTGCAGTGAAAATAAATACGCACACATTACCTCAATTTTGATAAATCCAGTAACTGCTAAAGATAATGGAACCGGATGGATATTTAGAAAAAGGGGAACGAATCTACATCTTTTTTAGTTTTTTTCTTTGGGGTTTCATTCAATTACAACATCGAATTTAAGGCGAAAAGGAATTCAAATATGGATAGATTTAGAGAAAGGAAGGGAACGCGTAAAAAAATCGAATCGTTTATGAAATCCACAACAAAATGCAGCACGAAAGAAACATTTGAATGAACTAAAATTGAAGATAACATCTGTTGCAGCTGATACATACGTCACAAAACTTTTAGTGAGGGTAAGAACAAATTGTGTAGCCTGAAAATGTTTAGTGCCGTACAAATGTATTTCCAGGTTTTTAAATTCCAAGGGTGGCAAGCAGTAATAGAAGAAAAAAAGAAGAAGAAGAAGAATTGGTTTTAACGACTAATAGAATCGATTGCCGATCAAAGTTTTAACAATTAATCGAACCTAAAAGATTTTTTTAAAATTCTTTAACCGAAAAAATGATTTTTAATCGATCAACGAACCGCAAAAGCTGTGGTGAAACCAACTCCCTTTGGAGTCGAGCACAAAATCAGCAACTTAGGATTGTAAAAAAAAAAGGCGACGTCCAAAATAGTAGGTCTAAGGATATGGGGGTGTGCCTGAACAGAAAAAGGAAAAGATTTAAAAACGTGTACTATTTTTTTACTAAAAATTTTTTTTAATCTTTTTTTTTTTTATTTATTAGTTTTTTAGAGAAATTTTTTGAACTAAAATTTTCCCATTTTTTTAAACCGGTAATTTTCTAGGTGGCCTTTTTAATTATTTGCTTTTTAGTTGGAAGACTGTCTTTTTGTCATATATGCATTTTTCTAAATAAAAAGGAATTGCAAATAAAAATTAATTGAAAAAATTTTTTGGAGATTTTTAAATTGAAAACATATTATTGGTTAATGAAAACAGTTTCACGATGGAATTTTAAAAATTGAAGATGAATTTTTTTTGTTTATAAAGAATTAATCTTTTGAATTAATTGCCAAATTTTATAAATGAAAGATGCATTTTATTGTTATATTTGTATATTTTGGGATGAATTAATGCTTTAAAGAATAGAGTCATTAGCTCATTGAAAATTTTTTTTTGTGTTTGAATTTGAAGAGTTTGAATGATATGAAATTTCAACGTTTTTCCAACGGTTGTTGTTTATGCCAAATTTTAATTAACACTTTTTTAAATTTATATATAGCCCAAGGATGAATGTGTTTGCGTTTGAAATTTTAAAACTGAGGCTTGTATTGAAATTTTTTTGTAGAGCCACGAGAGCCAGCCGGCAGACCGCGGGGCTGCTGACCCGGGGACCGTTTGGGCTGGGTTGGACCCCCCTTTTCTTTTTTTTTCGGATTTTTTCCCGCCGGACTAAAGGCGGTGGCAGGAGTCCTGGATCAACCCTTTTTGATTATACCCCTTGATTTTTTACCGGGGGTTTTCCCGTTTTTCCCCAACCAGGCAAATCCCGGGTAATATTTTAATCCTGGATCCCCCCATTACTACATCGCCAAAAATTGAAAAAAACAAATTTTTAAAAATTGTAAAAAAGTACTAAATTGAAAACTAAAAAAATTTGAAAAAAATTGTAATTGTAATTTTGGGGAAATTTTGACTTGTTCCACATCAAAAGTTCATTTCTTAAGACATGGAAAAAATGAATAACGTAATGAAAAGGAATGAATAAAAAAGTTAAGGCTGTTTGAAGTTTTATCCCACAACTTTTAAATAATTTTTCAAATTTCACTGAAAAAATGTTAATGTTAATAAAAAAAGGGGCAGCTTTTTCCGAGTTCATGTTTTTTTTTTTTACAAGTGACTGATGTGTTTGTGAGTTTTATTCACAACTCAGCTGTGCGGTAATTCATTTTTCTGTCTGATATTTCCAGCGCCTCAGAACCATTGAACTTTTTACTTCGACGGCAAAAACAAGGGGTGGGAAAAAAAATCTATTAAAATTGACTAATCCGATTAATCGATTAAAGATTCGGGTTAAACCCGAAAAAAATTTTAACGAAATCTAAAAAAAAAATTAATAAAAAATAATAAAATAATAATTAATAATAATAATAATATCTTTTTTTTTCAACACTGTTAAAGGGAGATGCACTATTCCCTTTACTTTTGCTTCGTTTTAGAATATGCCATTAGAAAGTTAAGGAAAAGAGGGTTTGGAATTAAACGGGTTACATCAGTGCTTGTCAGGAGGATGACTATGTTAGAGAAAATCCAAAACGCTTAGGAAAACGGAAATTTTTCCCAAAGCAAGAAAAGGATCGGGGGGAAGAAAACCCAAAAAAGACTAATATATGATTTTTTCCCCTGACCAAAATATTTCAAATCGCAAAAAAAAACGGAGATTTATCCTTCAAGAGGGGGGAAAATTAAAAAATATCTTGGGAAAACAGAACAAAAAAAAATGACACTCGGGGGGAAATTAAACAAGAAAAAATAGAAAGTTTTATTATTCGTTGAGAAGTTTTTGTCATCTAGTCTCCAAAGAATCTAAAAAAGTTGGGTTTTTATAAAAAGTTATATTAGGTTGTTCTGTACGGTTGTGAAACTTGATTCACTTTGGAGGAACGGGAAAAGGATGTTTGAGAATAAGGTTCTTAGGAAAATTTTTGGGCCTGGGGGTGAAGTTACAGGAGAATGGAGAAAGTTACACAACCAGAACTGCACGCATTGTATTCTTCACCGACAAATTAAACATTAAATCCAGACGTTTGAGATGGGGGGGATGTAGCAGAAAGGGGCGAATCCAGAAATGCATATAGAGTGTTAGTTGGGAGCCCGGGGGGAAAAGACCTTTGGGGGGCCGAGAGTAGAGGGAAAAATTTAAATTGAGGGGAGGGGGGTTTGAGAAGGGGACGGGTTTAATTTTGACGGGAAGGGGACCGATGGGGCTTATGGAGGGCGGCAATGAACCCCCGGGCCCCTTTTGAAAAAAAATAAAAAAAATAATAATAAAAAATAATAATAATAATAATAATAGGCCTTAATAATTATGTTGGTTGAGACGAAAGGCCAGCAACGGGTGAGCGGAGCTGTCTCGATTTGCGTTGTACCATACCCTACTCTTTCTGCAGAATAGGTGAGAACGATGAGCCCCGGACCCCCCCTCGAGGGGGCTGAGGTTTAATTAAAGGCCCCCGGAACCCAGCATGAGAATTAGTTTGTGGGGCCACTCCCGGGCTCAAAATTATTTAAAACCCCGAAAAAAAACGAGGGCGAGACAAAAAAGACAGAAACAAAGTTTTACCCCGTTAACTAAAAAAAAGACACAGATCATGTTACGCCCCAAAACCCATATGGATCCTGTATGCATGCGCCTTTTTTTAAACCCCCGGGCTTTTGGCGATTTCGTGAAATACCAAAACGAAACGGATTCGGGAGTGCAGTTTTTAGGGAAATACGTGTTTGACAAGAATTCACAGGTCTAGCGGAAAAAGGCCTAATTTTGATTAGTAAACGAGGACATCAACTGATGACTCAAACTGCACATTTCAACCCCCAACGCAACTACACATTATATGATTTTTTTAAAAACAAAACATTTTTTCCATTTTTTCAACCCAAAAGCATCGTCCATCAGCCTTTCCCCCAGTCAGTCGCTTCTGCCCCCGATTTCCCAAACCCAATTTTCACTTTATCCAGAGGCACGAAAGAACTCGTCTTGTCGCCCTCACTTAAGTCACACCACCGCCAGCATCGCCCACCAACATCATCCGTTTTTCCCTTATTCTATAATTCGTTTCCGTCCACTTTCATTTTCTTCATCTTGATGATCAGCATAAAATCGTATATGAATTATGGTGTTCATTTATTTTTTACTTTATTTATTTATTTATTTATTTTTTTATTTAGTTATTCACTTATTTATTTATTTATTCACTTATTTATTTATTTATTTATTTATTTATATTTATTTATTTATTCATTTTTTCATTATTTATTTACTTATTTATTTTTTTTTTTTATTTATTTATTCCTTATTTTTTCCTTTTTCAGTTATGTATTTATTTATTTATTCATTATGCATTTTTCGCTTTTTATTTATTTATTTATTTTTCTTTTATTTTTTATTCATTTTTATTTTTAAATTCCTTATTTATTATTCATTTTTTTATTTATTTTTTATTTATTTATTTATTCACTTATTTATTTATTTATTATTTATTTATTTATTTATTTTATTCAATTATTTAATTTTTCACTTATTCACTTTTTTTATTTATTCACTTATTTATTTATTTAATCATTTATTCACTTATTCAGTTATTTTATTTTTTTTTATTCATGATTTATTTATTCCTTATTCCCTTTTTTAATTTTAAACATTTAAAAGATTTTTTTATTTTTTTTTTATTCACTTATTCACTTATTTATTTATTTTAAACACTTATTCATTTTTTATTTATTTATTCATTTATTTATTTATTCATTCATTCATTCACTTATTTATTTATTTACTTATTTATTTATTTATTTACTTATTTATTTTTTTATTTATTCACTTTTTCACTTATTTTTTTAGTTAATCATTTATTCACTTTTTAATTTTTTTTATTTATTCAGTATTTATTTATTCTTTTTTCACTTTTTATTTAATCACTTATTCAGTTTTTTTTATTTATTCATTTATTTATTTAATCATTTTCTTTTTTTATTTATTTAAAACTTATTCACTTATTATTTATTCATTCATTTATTTATTTTTTATTTTAAACATTTTTATAATAACAGAGTAGGCTCCGAATTATACTAGCCAAAACTAAGAATCCAATAGAAAAAAGATGAAAAACGAAAATGATGCAAGGACAGACACAAACAAGAAGACAGAAAGTAATGAAAAGAGAAAGGATGAAGATAATTCAAAAAAATAAAAAAAAAAAATACAAATTTTTTTATACACTTTAACACTTTTTTATCATGTTTTGATGTTAATTCTTTACTGTATTAAAATTTTTTCGAAGATTAACAAGGAAGTTAAATTAATCCCAAAAAATAGGAATATAAACGAGGACAAAATAAAGACATCTCTACAAAAATGGATATTGTAAATGAATAATATTGGGGATTCCTGAATATTAAAAAGAGAAGTTGGGAAGTTAATCATGATATTTAATGTTTAAAAATGTATATAGAACAAATTAAAATACTTTTTCAATTATTCCGAATATATTTATAAGACGTGTTTAAATTTGGATGAGAAAACCCCAAAACCCAAACTCCAAATTCAAAAAACCCACCCTAATATTATAAACAATAGTAATAGGTTACAAGAGCGGCATGTTGAAGCAGTTCGAGGAAAGTTTTTAAAAAACAAACGTTGGTTTTTAATTTCCAAATTGGGAAAAAATACCGCTCGTGTATTGTACCAAGGCGAAGACTTTATTACAACCTGAAAAAAAATTTTAATTAGTTGTGAAATCTCCATCTTGATTTCTGTTCAATCGGGAAATTTGCAAAACAAAATATCTTATATTCAACATTGTTGTTTAAAAATGTTTTTTTATGTTTTTATACTCCAGCAGGCCGGGTATACGTCTTTTTTTCCCCCCGTCTATGATGAGTCTGGAATCTTGTTGATTTTTTTTACAGCACCCTTTAAAGTTACTTGCATCAAAAATGCAGTAACTTTAGTGGGGTTTAGAGTTTACAATTTTTGCAAAAATTTTAAAAAAAAAATATTAACAGTGCAATTTTTGGTGAAATTGAGTGGTAAGTTTCCAATTTATTATTTTATTGAACGTCTTAAAAATAATATGTTAAAATAAAGCAGTAAAATCAATTGTCACTTAAGGGGAAGAAGGGAAAAGTTAGTGTTAGGTTGGGAATACTGAATGTAATTTTAACTTTCCCGGGGTTTGGTTTTTGGGAAAACCCAAACAAACTGCAATCTCCACAAAATATATATGGAAATATTCTCAAATGCGGTAGATTTCCATGATATGAAGTATGGGGGTTTGAACAAATTTTTATTACGGGAGCCCACTTAATGTTAGTTTTCCCTTGTTTTACTGGTGGACTAATTCCCGTTATCAAGTATGTTTAATAAAAAGGGAATTGTTCAGCTATTAACCTCTTTTGTGGTGATTTAAATTAGAAAGTAGAAATTTTAGGAAAATGTGCACTGTAATGAACAATTCCTCCACTACAGCTTTTAGCCCAACGCCGATCTTAATTGCAATATTTAAAACGAAAAAAGACGTTGATGGACAAGCTGTTTTGTCCAGCGGGATGGGTGATGAAAACAAAAAAAAACAAGCAGCGGGGGCGGCGCGCCCACCCGCTTGTGAAACCGCTTCCGACCCTTTAAATTTTAGTTTTTTCCCGGGTAAAAGCAGGCAATGCTTAACGATTCGACCAGATTATTTAAAAACCACACGAGACCGCAAAAAACAGGTCTGGGCGCACAGTGGCGGGCCGGGGGGAATGGGCGAAGTCACCAGGAGACCTGCCCCTTACTGGGCCACTGAGTTACATTACATGGCGAGACTGACTGGGCAAACTGTATTAAAAATTGAAAAAAAGTTTTTTATTCAGTCAATACTTAAATAAAAAAAAATAAAACATGTTATAAAACATTTAAACAGATTTTAAAAAAAACGTTTGTGCAGATCGGGGTTTGCTTGTTTTTCCCACAGAACCAATACGCGGGAAGTGTGAAATACCAACCAAATTCCCAACACATAACAACCCCTTCTTTCCGCTTAAGGCAATTCATTTTATTTACTTTAAATATTATTTTTTGAGACGTTTAACATAGTAATAATTATAAATTGAAACTTACCACTGCAATTTCACTAACTTGCAATGTTAATTATTGTTTTTAAATATTTAAAAAATTAAGTAAAGTCTACTACTCCACGAAACTTATTGCATTCCCGATAAAAAACAAAAAAGGGCCGGAAAAAAAAAACAAGGGTTCCAGATGCCGGTTATTCCAATATGTTATATAAAAAATATTGTTAAAATATTAAAATGAAAAAATAAATCTTAAAACCTTTCCGTTTGTTTTGGGTTTATTTTTAGACTGGGGAAAAAAAAAAAACAGACGTTTTCACGGCCTGCTGGAGAATAAACACAGAAAACATTTTACAGCAACAATGTTGAAAAGAAAGATATTTTGGTGTTGAAATTGGCGTCATTAAACAGAAACCAACATGGAGATTTCATTGCAAAAATTAGAAATTCGTCTTTTAGGTTTAAAAACGATCTTCGTACAAAATAAAACCGATAACGAGGTTGTTTGGGGTTTCTTTTAAAAAAAAAGCTCAACTACGTTTCCCTTTTTTAATCTTTTTCCCCGACCAGAAAACGTCAACATACCATACAGCTCGAAAAGGAAAACTTTGAATTTGGGAATCAGGGGCGTGTAGGTTGGAAATGATGGAACCTGGGGGGGCCATAAATTAAAAAAAAACATAAAAGACCCCGAGGGAGAATACTGTGTTTAAAAAGGGGGGTGAACCAAGGGGCAGCAAAAATCTCCCCTCCCGAACGGCCACGACCGACCTGTTTTGAATCAAATCTATCTTGAAAACTGATCTGCAATGACAGAAGAGTTTTGCTGTTTCCTTGGTTAACACGCCTCTTTCAACACAGTGATTCTTCACACTCGGTGGCTTTTTGCGTTCATTCTCTGTTTTTAAGTGATATTACAGTTGTTTTGGTTTTTTAAAGTCATATAAATGTTCACTTTTTTAACATGTTCCATTCAACCTACGACCGAAGATCCAATCAAAATTGGCGAAAACGTTTGTTTTTTAAAACTGTTTAAAGGTTATAAATGTTTTATTATGTTTTAGTTAAGTATTGACTGAATAGAACTCATTTTTTAAATAACTTGAACTTAAGGGGAAACCCAAAATACCTTTGAAAAAAAAGTAATTAAGCCATAGAATTGCAATTCTTAAAAAAAACCCCCTTTCATTAAACCAATTATAATTTTCATATTGAAAAACTGATTGTTATAGCGCATTTAAATACGAACAAACGGAAGTAGGTCTCAAATATAAAACAGTTAATTTTTTTATCGACAACAAAATTTCCCAATTTGCGACATCAGGCCGACATCTACGGCTGACCACTGGATCCCGAATACAAAACGGGGTTTAAAATTAAAAATACAATATGATTGCGGAGAGAATACGGGAAAAAAGATAAATTTAAAAATAAAGTACAATTTTATTTAAAACAAGATGAAAAACATTGAAGAGTGAAAAGAAGTAAAAAAAGTACATTATCAACACCCATAATGAAGGTAATTAAGAAGTGAATATGGATATTTTGAAACGAGCGGGCCTCCCGAGGGGGGAGCGGGGGGCCAGTAACTCGCCCATGTAAAAATATTACTAAAAAAGCCAAAGGAAATAGCCGGACAACTGCATATACAAAGGACATGTCAACCGAATGTCCCTGACAGACTACCCAGCAAGCTTTTTTTTAAACCGAATGGGAAAGGGGGGATATAGGACGGCCGAGAACGGATGGAAAGACCAGTTTCAAGAATAATGTCTTTGGCGCGGAACGGATAAACCCAACCTTGGAAAGGAAGAAGAAGAAGAAGAAGAAGAAGAAGAAGAAGAAGAATGAAACGAGCGCAAGCGAGTTTCATAATTTCATACGAGCTTCTTAATTACCATTATAGGCGAGTTTCATACGACTTTTTATGCTCGACCATATTTCTAATTTTATATTATTAATTTAATTGTATCTGACCTTCAGCAATGTTCCGTATGTTGTGAGATGTGCGCAGACGCGAAAGTATTGATTTTTCCGAGGAACAGATATCCACATTGACCTTGCTAGGCCATAAGAACCTACAGAGATAACATTGAAATTAAATTAGACATTGAAAAACGAGATGACAAATTGAATTTATTTGAATATTATTTACAATTAACGCTAATTATTATAGTAACAGAACATAACCTTCTGCGACAGTATTGGGTTTCAGCCTCTGACTTTTTCGCTAATTCTCTTTCGATTGCATATCCGAGAATAATCGATACTTGCGGTTTTATAACTAGAACGCTGAACTGTCATTGGCTGAACAGTTGTAACCTGAGTCGTCATTGGCTGAAAGACCTGACTTTTAATGAGTAGGTGTATTTTAATCACATGCATTAAAGGTCTGCTACCAGGTGTATAATTACTGCGTTTCGGCATGGTCGAGCATAAGATTAATATATATATATATATATATATATATATATATATATATATTGTGACAGCGACGTGAGATTCGAACTCACGACCAGCGTCCCGCGAGAGAGAGCATATCGCGCGGGCTTCATGAAGCATGAGGGGCGGGGCGACGAGGGAAAAGGGGAAAAGGGCCCCCGCGACGAGGGGGGAGTGCACGCGCAACTGCTGCATGCGGAGTAAGGGGAATGGACCTTCTCGACCCTTCCAGAAAATGCGTCGATGTAGAGATATTGAGATAATTCTCTACCACCTGTAAAAGGTTCTCGCAATTTGATTTTGCTAAAAAGAGCAGGCGCCAGCAAACTAGAGAGATTTTTCGTTACCTCAGGGGAACCCCAAAAGCGCAGAGTTGACTCAGTGTGCGTCGCTTTGCGTCAGCATAAAGGGCCCAGTTCGATGCAGTGGCCGCGTTGGAGGGACCTGGTTCATCTTCCCGCGTTGGGGAATTTTGGTAAGTAAACTTCTCTGAAGGCTTTTAATACGGAACTCGGGCTAATGAAGAATTAACTAAATGGGTTCTATTTGAAAAGTTTTTTGAAAATATTTTTAAAGATTAACAGTTCATTGTTGTGCGAAATTTCCAAGTAAACTGTCATTGTCGTCGGGGGAGTGCTATAACGAATCTGTTGAGTGAAGACCCAATTGTTGAAAAACTTTTAGGTGAATTGTAAAAGGAATTATTGTTGTGACGAATAAATTCATTGTTGAACTAAAAAATTTTACATAGGCAGAACCGGGATTTTTCGACAATGGGAACCTCAGCAAATCCTGCAAGCCATCGCGGAAATGAAAGCTGAAATGAAAAACGACATAAGTGCAGAAAAAGCAGAAATGAAGAACGATATCAGTAAAGAAAAAGATAACATGAACGACATGAACGGAAATCATTGGGGTTTAAAGAACGACATAAGTGATGTGAAAACGGAGATGAAAATTGACGCGGGTAAAAGATGACGTCACTACGCAAATTGAAAGCTTTTCAGCCCACGTAGATGGTTGTCGCCATCGTGAAAGACGTCAAAGCCGCCCGACCCCTAAACGAATTTTACAACTATAAACGGACAGTAACCGAATTAGACGGAGGTAGACCATTTCGACGGCAAAATCCGCGATCTCGAGCGTCGTCAGAGCAGACGAGCGAGTTGCTGGACAAGACAGTGGGGTGATGGAAAAACACGCCGAGGAAAAAAACCCAAATACTCACGTTGATGGACCGACATGCTGAAAAAAAACAAGCACATCCTCGCGTTGGTGGATCGCCAGGCTGAGAACAGAAGCAGATAGTTGCCGGGGGGTTCGAGGGCCATGCAAAAAACGGCCACGGTTGAGGATCCTTAGTGGCCCTGCGGAATCATCGCCTTCAGCCAGACATTAAAACGTAAACGCCAAAGTTCGGGTACGACGTCTTGGGCGATTTTCCCTCGCCAGTTGAGCCCCGCAGCCAAATGGCTGGACCCCAGCGGAAAAGACTACGTTGCCGCCGCGCTTCAAGGACAGGTGGAGATTCTTCACAGCGTTCCAGAAGATGGGACGGGTGAGAAATGGCGGCCCTGGGGGGGACGTTTGGTGCCCAATTTGGGCAGCATTTGGACAACAAAAAAACGAGGCAACAGTCAGGCGAGTCCCGCAAAATTCGCGATGGCGTGGAACAACTGGCCCATAAGGCGCTCAGGGGCCCCTACGCTTCATCGCGGGAAGGCGGCCTACACCTTCGGCAGCGGAGCGAGACCCAAATAAAACGCTCTCTTGGCAGAGCATCGCACCATCAATGCAGCTCTGGCGGCGGCCCTCAGGATGGGGCAGCCAAGTTGACGGCGAACGTCTCGGCATCGCACCGGATTAGGAGGTCGGGGCCCGACGTCGAGGAACGTAAACCGAAATCACCCGAGCGACGAAGACGAGGGTGCCCACCTGCTGGCCCTGGGCAGCCTGGACACCTGAGGAGGGACTGTGACCGATCTGGTCACAAACGGGAAAAACAAAAAGGGGCCGATGCGATGAGGGCACGGGGCGCCGTCATCACCACCCCCTCGGCTGATCTTGAAGACGGTTAACAGAAGATCGACGATGGGCTGATCGTGACGGATGGATAAGAGGCCGCCCATGCAGAGTACTGGTAGACACCGGGGCGTCGCTCACTATCGCCAGACCGGAAGTCTGCGTGGACTACCGGGGGAGGGCCCTGCGCGGTTTTGAGCTACGTACTGCCTCAGGCGAGAACCTGCCCATAAAAAAGAGGTTTTCCTGGACTTGCCCTTTGGGGAAAAGAGGAGACTGGGATGGGGGGTGTTCGCCCCAACATCGAAGACGTCATCCTGGGACTCGACGCCATGGGGATCTTCGATGCAACGGTGGACGTCCGGCGCCGATCCTCCGTTTTGGTCGGGATGAAGTTTTCCCTGGGGGACGTCGAAGACCAACCCATGGCCGGCAGACTCCCCTTTGGGAGAATCAAGTGACAATCCCAGCAGGCTGCGAGATGGTGGTGACGGCAAGACTGGACGGAAAACCCCTGAAAACCTCCCTCGATTCGCAAACAACCCGATAGAGGGGGTTTTTGTGGCCAGTTCCTACTCCCGAATCAGAAGGTGGTCCCGGGGGGGGTCCTGAATGTCACCAACCCCGGGACGGGGGTGCCTAGTGGAATTTACTAGGTAACGTCGAGCCGGTGGTGTCTGTGACTCGCTGGCAAAAAACGAAGGTCACCGACCACCCAGATCTAGATCCATCACTAAAAAGAGCTGGCTCGAGAACCGGCGAATTTAAGCAAAAAGAAAAAGACAAGCCCCGATCTACTGACAGAGTTTCAGGACGTGTTCAGTCTGTCAAAACGACTACGGGAGAACAGAAAGTTCAGCACCGCATTGACACGAAATGCCCCCCAAATCAGACCCTCCTCGCGCGTCCTAGCTAAACAGGGAGATTGACAGAACTGGGGGGCATGAAAGCAAGAGGGTCATCGGGGAATCCGCACCCTTGGTCATCACCGTAGTGCTGGTGGGAAAAAGAATGGGGGCCTGCGTTTCTGCGTGGACTACAGAAGACTGAATGCGTCACCAGGAAAAACTGCTTTCCCTCCAGTTGGCATGGACACCCCGGCCCGGGCGAGTGGTTCTCGACGTTGGGTCTCAAGTCAGGATATTGGCAGGTGGCGAAACCTGGGGACAAGGAAAAACGGCATTCTCACAGGCCAGGGGCTATGGCAGTTCACCGTTATGCCGTTCGGCCTCTGAACGCCCCAGCTACATTCCAGAGACAATATCCCTAATGAGAGGCCTGACATACGACACCTGTTTTCTGTACCTTTATGACTCATCGTGGTGGGGGAAAACTTTCGGCGAACAGCTGTTGAACCTGAGGGAAAATGTTCGAGAGACTGCGACAAGCCGGCTGAATTGAACCCGAAGAAATGTCATCTATTCCCGGAATAACTATTGGACACGTAGTAGGGACCAACGGGGCCACGGGCCCAGGCTCAAAACCCTAAGGATGGCCGAGACCGGGACGCGGAGCTGCGCCGCTTTCTCGGCCTCTGCATTTCAGAAGGTTCGTAGCTGGGTCGCCAACATCGCTAAGCCTCTAACCCGTGACCGAAGAAACGACAATTCCGTGGACAGACGAGGCGGGGTCATCCTTCCAGTCGCTGAAAGAGGGCTCTGCACTCTCCCGTACTGGGATATCCATCCCGGAAATTCACGCTCACACGGACGCTAGCAACGCAGGCATCGGGGGATCTTCTCGGAACAGGACGGGCAAAAAGGGGGATTCCACTTTCGCCGAACATATCCAAGGCTGGGGGAAACTACTTGTGACCTAAAAACTTTTGCCATTTGGAAGCCCCCAAGCACTTAAAAAATTTGGCCCGGTTTCCCTCGGGGCAGACCATTCTGCACTCACCTGGCTTTGGGCTTCAAAAATCTGGGGGGGCAGACCGCCCGTTGGGGTTTAACGTCTCGGAGACAACTTCACCTCTGAACACCCACAAGGAAAAACATTAACGCTGATGCCCTGTCACGACGTCCGTGCCCGGATGGCTGCAAACACTGCCTGAAAGTAGAAGAGCGGGATGGCGCCCCAGTCCGAAAATTGCTGCCCAGCCGAGCCCAGGATGGGATAACGCCGCCATAAGGAGGGGGAGCGGGGGCCCCAGGAAAACCAGTGGGGGGGGCCGATTTTTCCCAAAGTGCCCCACAAGGCTACTGGGCCCGTGGGAAACCTTCACTGTCAAGGACGGGATCCTGAAAGGATTTTGGGGGCGGCCGATGGAAGGACCCATAGAACAACTTGTCCCGCCCAGGGCAAGGTGCAGGAAGTGCTGGAGGAGACTCATGCTGGGTGACTGGGCCACCTGGGACCAACAGGACGCTGGACAAGTTTAAACAGAGGGTTCTATTGGTTTTCATCAGAGAACCGACACGGAACAATGGTGCCGAAGATGCGACCCTTTCAGCCAGTGCGGACCCAAAGGGCCCGCGGGAGCCATGCAGCAGTACAACGTGGAGCCCTTTTGAGGATCGCCTTTACGTTGCTGGACGTTCGTCACGGATCGCGGGGAAAGCACCCAGTCGCCATGGAATTACAAAATGGCCAGGGTGTACGCGATTCCCAACCAAGAGGCTTCGACGGTGGCCCACGCGCTGTTTAAAATTCATCTGCCGATTCGGGGCCCTGGGATAGCGATCAGGGGCGCAACCGAATCCCAAACCATGGGGGAATTGTTCGAGGGTCTGGGGGCATAAAACCAGGACCCCCCCTCCACCCACAGTCCGACGGCAGGGGAACGAACATCAAAACCGTGGAGGAGACCTGCGGGAAAGGGGGTGTCCAACCATCGCGAGACTGGGATGCCAGACTGTTCCTCTTGGCCCACAGGCTTCGGTCCCCCGATACAACAGGGATGACACCGGGAAACATGGTCTTTGGGGGGAGCTGCGCCTGCCCCGTGATCCTGTTTGGCGCCACCCAGCGCCGACCAGCCGCGACTGCTATTTGGGAGAACTCACCGAGAAGTTGAATGGGTTACCAAATGGCCGAAAAGGGACCTCAAGATGGCCAGCGACGGATGAAGGTGCCCGACAGATTGCCCTCTGCGGATTCCAGGAGGGCGACCTGGTGTGGCTGTATCATACCGGACCAAAGGAAATCCCGCTGCAGCGGGCCCGGGGTGGACCATACCGCGTGGGGACCCGGATCAACGACGTGGTGTACGCATCCGCGACAACCTGAAAGATGATGGTGGTGCATCTGGACCGATTAAGGCTGGGGCTGCCGGGACGAAACAGCCCCGGGGAGCAATGTGACAGGGCGTAGATTCGAACTCACGAGCAGCGTCCCCGGGGGCATATCGCGCGGGCTTCCCCGGCGAGGACGGCGCGACGGGGGAAAGGAAAGGCCCACGCGACGGGGGGGATGCCCCGCAACTGCTGCATGGGGTGGGGGGGACCTTCTCGCCCTTCCAGAAAAAAGCGTCGATGTAGAGATATTGAGATAACTCTAAAACCTGTAGAAGTTCCGCAACTATGATTTTGCTATAAAAAAGCAGGCGCCAGCGAACAAAAGAGTTTTCGTTATTCCGTCAGTGAGTAAGCCAGAGCAAGCAAGCGAGTTCGTCAGGTGCGTCCGCATCTGCGTCAGCATCCGAAGGCCTGAGTTCGGGGTGCAGTGGACCCCAGTTGGAGGGACCTGAGTTCAGGCGTGGCCAGTTGGAGGGACCGGTTTGAGTACAGTGAACTGTCTCTGAAGGTCTGTGGTTCGAATCTGTGAACTCGAGTGACTGAGATAGAAAAAACTGTGAACTGAGAACGGGAGTTCTGATTTGTAAATAGTGCTTTGTAAATATTAGTTAAGATTAACAGTTCATTTTGTGCGTAATAATCCAAATAAACTGTCATTGTCGTCGGTGGAGTGCTATGAATACTTTGTTGAGGAAGATCAATTTTGACGAGGCTTTTAAAAGGTTTGTAGAAAGGAATTATTGTTGTGACGAATAAATTACATTTTGTAACTAATAAAATTCACAATATATATATATATATATATATATATATATATATATATATATATATATATTTTAAAAACATAGTATTATACAAGTGATTTGCAAAAGGGAAAAAAATAATCTCTCAATCCATTAAACAAATTTTGTTAATGCCTCCTGAAAATTTAAGAAAGGTGAAGGGTTTTTGGTTAACTTGAATAAATTCCCTAGCCCCAAAAAAGAAGACCTTTTCCCCCCATGTATTAATATTCATTTTGTATCTCTCACTGAAGTGAAAAACATGGTTTTAAATGACTTCTTTTCATCGTTAACGTTATTGGCTTGTTGATCATCCTTTCAAAACGGACAGTGGGGGTAAGAATGAGGCTTCTTTGTTCCGCTGACTTCCTGAACTAACTTGTCTTGTAAATTTAATTATTCTTCTTCTTCTTTTTTTTTTCTTCCTCAAATCCTTTTTATATATATATATAATATTATATTATATTGTTACCCTTAAAAACAGGGAAATCGCTCAATTCTTAAGAACAACCCCGCATTTAAATTTGGTATCTGTATTTTTTAAAAATGAATGTTAATACAATTTAGTAAAAAAAACACAGAATAACTTTACAAGTTTTAAAAAGTGACCAACAAACTTAATTTTTCGCCAACTAATGCATTTGTTTTTTCAATGATGGCAATCAAATTGAAAGTCGAAAATAATTAAAACGATTTATGCTTAACAATTTCGTTAAATAGTCCTTTTCAGTTTTTTTAATTGTTTCATTTGGTACCGGGGATGTCTGGATCAAAAACTTTTTCTATTTCGATTAATCAACTTAATTTCAAAACGTCATTTGTATTTCAGATTAATCAATTTTATTTCAGTGTAATTTATATTTCATATTAAACAAATTAATTTCAGAAATCGTTTGAATTTCAGATTAATCAATTTAATTTCGAATATTTCACAAATAGTACATTATATTTCAGAAAACATCATTTTATGTCAGAAAAAAATAAATTATTTTAGAAAGCGTCATTTTATTTCAGAAAATAAATTGCAACTCAGAAAGATGAACCCAATCTTGTAAAAGTTTTACGCAACAATGGCGTAGGTACGACATATTCTACAGTTATCTTGATGCTCCCTTTCACTTTGTAGTGTAATATAAATTAAAAAATGCAGGAATATCTCGGATCAAACAAGATCTTATGATAAGTAAATTATCAGACAATATAAATAAAAAAATTTCCATGGCAACGCTTTGTATTATAATCCCTACATATACTTTTTCCATACGCATTTCAGATATCACAAAGTACCAAGTATTTCAATACAGTAATTTTATAAAATCTGAAATTTCCCCCTCAGATGGTGTTATTGTTAAAAAGGTATTTGGAAGTGCCAGTGACAAATTGTAAACATCAATACGTTGAGAAATCAGTGCCGTATTAAAAAACCTAATTCATTATGCAATTATCTGAAATACAAATGATGATTTCTGAAATACAATTTATTGAACAGAAATACAATTGACACTTCCTCAAATACAGTTGACTCAACTGATATAAATGATTTTCTCTGAAATACATCAGACTTCTCTTGTACAAATGATGCATTCTAGAAAGGTGCAGTCTTCGTGGGAATTTACAGTAATGTATTAAGCACGTCTAGAGTAAATGCACAGTTTTGTATAAAAATTTAAGGTTTTGTTCGCCGTAAAATGGGATTCCTATTTAAAATTTTAATAGAATGTTTCGTACGTAACAAAACAGAGATCTCGGGGACAAGGGGAGTAAGACTTCCCCAGTCAATATCAAGTTAATAAGCGACTTTATTTACGTGTTGCATTCTCAGACTCGTTGCTCTATAAACTGCAGACTTCACAGCTGCCCTGTCAACAACCGGGGCACTTCATTCGACTCGAATGGTGTCCAGTCGGCACCCCTCGCTCGCTGTGGACGTGAAGACACCGAGGCGCGGTCTCCACGTTTATTTACTGGCTCATTCATACAATTAACCCGCTCCGCTGCGCCCGTATCGAGCAAATATTGGTTTCTGTCATGATTACTCACATATTGAGATTAGAATATTAGCACAGCAGACAGTACAATTTAGGATGGAAATATCTTACTACGCTGTCATATACTCGTACATACCGATGGCTAAGAAGGGATACCCCTATCGTGAATTTACAGGTGAATAACAAAGCTGTTTTAAAAATTAATTTTCCAAAGACCAATTTTTATATGTTTCTGCTTTACAAAAAACTTCTACTGGAGGATAAAATATTAGTTACCTTTTCAATTTTTTATTTTTTTATTTTAGTAGGTTATTTTACACGCTTTATCAACAGCTTAGGTTATTTAGCGTCTGAACGAGATGAAGGTGATACTGTCGGTGAAATGTGTTCGGGGTCCCAAAACCGAAGTTACCCAGCATTTGCTAATATTGGGTTGAGGAAAAACCCGGAAAAACCTCAACCAGGTAACTTCCCAAACCGGGAATCGAACCCCGGGGCCCCCTGGTTTCGTGCTGATAAGCTAACCGTTATTCCACAGGTGTGGACTTAATTTGTGAACATAATAATAATGCAGTTACGCTAATCTAGATAATAATAATAATAGCTAATAATAATAATATATTAATAATAATAATAATAATAATAATAATCACTTCTTAGCCTTCCATACATTACAAAATGCCGAACATTATAAAAGCCTATATCGGGGTTAAGTAATTTACGTCCCGTAGAAGACCAATGTTCACACGATCTTCTACGATCGTAAAATAAATGATCCATACTTTTAATATGCTGTATTGCTGTTTTTAACTATCAACCCAAAGTATATTGCGATACAAAGTTGGGAATTTATTTTTCCCACTTGATAAGGGATGCAGGATTCATAAATGGTTTTTTCCTCCTTACCGTGTTGTGCCGGCAGGGCACCCCTCTAAACCGGATTGTGGGAAAAAATAATCGTGACGAGAATATTGTACGAAATGGAAAAAAACAATTTCAAATTTACCCTTTTGAAGAAGGGGAAAAAATTCAAATACCTGCGAAAACAGTAACAAATATAAATGATACTGGGGAGGAATTAAACACAGAATAAATATGGGAAATCCCTGTTATTATTGTTGAAAAGCTCTTATCACCCAGTCTGATGTAAAAAAAATCTGGAAGAAAAATAAAACAGTTATATTACGGATTGTTCTGTATGGTTGTGAAACTTATCTCCTTTGAGCTAGGTTAAGGGTTTTTTGAGAATAAGGTGTTAGGAAAATACTTGGGGCTAAGGATGAAGTTACAGGAGAATGGAGAAAGTTTCACAACACAGAACTGCACGTTTTATTCTTCACCCGACATAATTAGGGAAAATTAAATCCAGACTTTGAGATGGGCACGGAGTAGCACGTATGGGCAATCCAGAAATGCATACAGAATGTCAGTTGGGGGGCCGGGGGAAAAAAAGACCTTTGGGGGGGCCGAGACGTAGATGGGAAATTTTAAAATGGTTTAGGGGGATGGGATATGATGGTAGAAGTGGATTAATCTTGCTCAGGATAGGGGCCAATGGCGCGCTTATGTGAGGGGGGGCAATGAACCTCCGGTTCCTTTAAAAACCAGTAGGTAAGTAATATGGAAACAGTAAATAATGGACAGGCATGTTTCTTCCCTCTCCCTTTAAACCCGGCCAGAAAATCCTTTCCCTATCTCATCCTCTATCCCCTGTGTAAATTTCACCCCATTTACTGAATCACTCTGTACACAAATCATATCGCTTTCCCGGCCTCATTTCCCACGTCACGGGTCGGGGGAACCCCAGGGGCTGGCGCTCCTCGCTAACAGATCGGCGGGGGACGATATTCCAACTTTAATTACCGGGGGAAGCGAGCAATAAACATTTTACATGGCTCGCAGGATAAAACGAAATTTTGGGACGGTAATCCAGAACCTTTTTTGTGGTCTAGCCAAAACGTACATTTTGCCCGGGAAGACCCAAAAGAAAAACCCTGCGCGAGCAGGGGGGTACAAGGCCGGGGCTTGTTACGCGTTGAACCTGTGTGCTGCAGTGTAGCACAGTGTAGTAGTAGTAGTAGCGCAGTGTAGTGTGCGGCGTAGTGGTAGTAGTGTAGCGTAGTGGCAGTGGCAGTAGTGTAGTGAGCAGTGTAGCGGTGGTAGAAAAGGTAGTAGGGAGCAAGAGAGTAGCGGGCAGAGTGCGGGGAAAGCGGGCGTGTAGGTAGAGTAGCGGTGTAGTGGGCAGAGGGGTGGCAGCGCAGTGAAGTAGGGAAAAAGTAAAGTGTAGGTGTAGAGTGTGTGGCGTTAGTGTGGGTGTGCGGCATTTGGGTGGTGTGTGTGCGGGGGGTAGTGAGGTAGTGGTGTGTGTGGTGTGTGCAGTGGTTCAGGGTGTAGTGAAACGTACGGGAAGTGTTTAAAGTAGGCAGGAGGGAGGGGGGAGGGGGGGGGGGGGGGGCAGCGGCAGGTTTGGGCAGAACAGGGAGGGGGGAGCGGGAAGGGAGCGGGGAGGGGGGGAGGGCGCGGGGGGGGGGGCGGGGGGGAGAAGGGCGGGGGGAGGGGAAGAGAGAGAGCGAGAGAGCAGAGGAGGGGGCAGGAGGAGGAGCGCGCGAGAGGCTTTGGGCACCCCGGGGAGGGGTTGGTAGCGGGCGGAGGGGGGGGCGGGCAAAGTGGGGCGCGGCGGGGGTGGGGGTGGAGGGGGGGGCGGCGGGGAGGGGCGGGTGGGGCGGCGGCGCGGGGTCGGCGGGGGTGGGGGGGAGCTAGTGCGCGTGTGGGCAGTGCAGCGGGGTAGCAGCGTGAGGGTAGCGTGGCTGCGGTGGTTTTAGTAGAGCTGCTGCGGTGTGTAGTGCACGCATTTGGGGTAGCGCGCAGGAGTGTGTGCGGCGCGCGTAAGGGCAGCGTAGTAGTGGCGAGTGCTGCGTAGTAAAACAGTAGTAGTGTAACAGCAGCAGCAGTAGCGTAGTAGTGCGGCAACGGAGAGGCAGAGAGCGGAGCGCGTAGTAGTAGCGGTGTGGGCCGGTGTAGTGTAGTGGGCAACGTGTATTTGGGGGGTAGCACGGTGGGGGTAGTGGTGGGGCATATTTAGAACCGGGCCGTGGCAGTGTAGTAGTAAGGGTGGGCAGCAGTAGTGGTGTAGTAGCAACAGAGTGTGTGCGTAGTGGCAGTGGCAGCAGTGTAAGTAGGTGGCAACAGAGTGGTGCAGTGTAGCCGTGTGTAGTGGCGTGTAGCGTGGTGCCGGTGTGTGTGTGTGGCCGGGGTAGTGTGCGTGTGGCAGCGGTAGGCGTGTGTGTGCGGTGTGGTAACGGCAAGCGTAGCGAGTAGGAGGGGCGGCGGTGTAGTAGTAAGTAGAGAAAAGGGTAGAAAAGAGCAGGTAAGCGGCGGTGCGCGAGAGAGCAGCGTGGTGCAGCGGCGAGGAGAAGGCGGGGAGAGCAGCGGTGTGAGTGCGTGTAGTGTGCGTGTGCGCGTAGTGTGTAGTGTGCAGTGCTGCGGTGTGTGGCTGGTAGTGTAACGCGTAGTGTAGTGGCGTGTGCGCGCGTAGTGTGCAATGTAGTGTAGATAGTAGTAGTAGCAGCAGTAGCAGCAGTAGTAGTAGCAGCAGTAGTAGTAGTAGCAGTATTGAGTGGCTGGCGCGAGTTGAGACACCCTTCAGCACGTCACGTCGGCTCAAAAGTGGCCTATTGTGTGCACCTTGAATTATGGATGAATAGAATGATTACCAGCCCCCCGGGCCCAGAGCCCCCCATCCGTTCACCCAAGGGGCCCCCTACAACCTCCGCCTTAAGTTCACATAAATGTAAACCACATGATTTTGGTGACTGGATTAGTCACACAGAAAGTGTGCACTCAATGCTGGATCTCTGACGTCTTGTCACCCCACTTGAGATATGTGGATATAAAAGAAACTAGTGGCTTGTGCAGCAAATGCTGCAAACTAAGTTCATTAGACGTTAAAATAAATATTTTGTAGATTTATTTTCAATGAAGAATACCAACAATTTTGAAAGTTATTTGCTTCCATAATAATGAAACATACTCCCCTCTGAATGGTTTTCATGCCAAATACTTTTTCTTGAACCTATGTATCCTAACTATTTTCAGTTTCAATGCGAAAACGCAAGTAACAATGTCTGGACGATCAGTGGGTTTTTCATGTGGGATAAAGCAATAGCTACTTCAGGTCATTGTGGATTGTAAAAGTCAGGTTTGCTATGCTTTCGAACAATAGACATAGCATCTTGGTATAGCTGCTGCATGAGAGCTTGAAATGTAGAGGGTAAAATAATTTTATCCTGCTAAGAGATGTTGCTGAAATGATCGAGAGACTACAAAATTTTGTAGGCCTCTTATTTTATCAGTAATGCATTTTGATCTTCCTTAGGAACTGTAATTTTGCGCTCTCTCTCGAGCCAATACCGAAGAGAATGACGCATATAAGTATCTACACCACACCGCCATTAAGTATATGAAAAAGACCCAACCCTACTTGATTAACAACTATAAAAATATTTAGAATAACTCTTCTCGGGTTCTCAGCCAGGTGAGTTGGAGATTAGCTCAAGCTTTCGACGGCTAGCTCTGCCACTCTTCACCTGGCTGAGAACCAGAAGAGTATTCTACATCAAACGCCGGAAAGCTTCAAGTCATAAAAATATTTGGTTTTAACAATATTATTATCTTACGTAAGTTTTGTAGTTTCATATATATATATATATATATATATATATATATATATATATATATATAGCCACCACTCAGTAAGATAGCATATTCTCTACATCTACTTACATAACCCCAAAATGTTTCACTTTCATATCATCAGTATAGCATTAGTATGTATAATTAATGAAAAATAGTACATCATGGCATAACTATAATGAAATTTCATTGCTAATGGAAATAATGTTATCAAACCACCTCAAGTTTTGTATATTTTAATATCCAATACACAGCTGTACTCAGAAAATTACACACCGCAGAATCAGACCTGTAAATTACTTTTAGTGACACTTGAAGTTTTTAATAACCAATTGAATTTGAACTCTAAATATGTCAGCAATCCTGCAGGTCATGGCCTTCGTGTAATAGCTATTGTTTATTGTAGTTTTGCTTTGTTTTATTCTGAAATCACGGCCGTGCTGAAATGCAATTAGTTCTCAAAACTGAAGAAAGATGGATTTTGGAAAATATGAAAATAATGTAGGAAAATTGACATTTCACTGAAAACTACTTTTTTTCTGAAAAATTTTGGGGTTCTAAGTTTCAAATAGGGTCATTTATAAAAATCCGTTCACCTTTTTCCCGTAATTTCCATTACCAGTTAAAATTATATGTAGATAATAGAGCCGGGACCTGGTAGAGCCCCTGAGTAGCTCAGTCGGTAGGGCATTGATGTCCTCAGACAAAGATCCGGGGTTTCCCATACTCGGCCCCCAATCAATTTTCCTTTGAAATTTTAAATTCAGTACGGGAGTTCTGGTCAGATTTGAAAAACGAATAGGTTGGAATAGTTTTCCCCTCCTCCCCTCACCAGATCCCCACCTCAGATTTTTTTTTTCCCCAAAGCTCAAAACCCCTTTGGCTGGGAAAAAATTTTCCCGTCAAATGAAGGGGGTTATCGCAGCAGCTTTTTTGCAGATCTGGAGGAATGTGGCAAGGAGGGTACAGCAGCATTACAGCACTGTGTGTGAATTGGGGGATTATGTTGAGAAATAAAGATTGTTAGGGAATAATTGGTTTAATTTTTATGTCGGGCCCAAAGACTTTCAAATCCTCGTTTGAAGAGAAGAACTAAAGTTTTTCTAATGCAATCAACATTTAAATAATAGAACACCTTCGTAACACGAGGCACGTCATTCACTGGAAATTTCAATTTCGCTTTAAAAATATATGTATGTGAACGACCACAAATATTTGAAAATGATTAAATTTCTAAAATTTTATAAAATGAACTCACAATTGGACAAAAATTACAAGGTACCACAACAAGACTTATTAGAACTTAAATATCTGATAAAAGTATTAAAAGGTTCTAATAATATTTTTAAAATTCACTTTTACTTGAAATTAAATTTTTTGAAAATTTGCACACATATTATTTTAACTCCACAACCATTAGAGATAGAATTCTGAAATTTTGTTCACTGATTTAACATGCATTTATGAAAAAGGTAGACTACGATAATGCCCATTTCTTTGAAAATAAAAAAATTAAGTCAAAAAATATTATGAAAATTTTTAAATATTTTTTAAAAAGGGCCATCAAATAAAAAATTAATTGTATTAAAATAACAACTCTACATGTCTGAGAGTAGTCTACTTTTCAGGAATAAGTGTTTATTACATGGGAAAAAATATCAAAGATGTCAGAGGGACCATAACAATGTCATGGTTACCAAATGATGTAACTGCAGAATTGTTTTTTTTTTGTTTTTTTTTTACTCTACTATTACCTCTTACTACGTCATACTACTTTTTGACCAATAAAAACGGAAAAGGACATTTCAACCAATCATAGCTTATCGCACAATTTTATCGCGTCCCTAGCATTTGTTTAATTTTATCGCGTCCTAGCATTTTTTTAAATTTTTATCGCGCCCCTACTTTGTTTAATTTTATCCGCCCCTAGCATTTGTTTAATTTTATCGCTCCCTAATTTTTTTTAATTTTTATCGCGCCCCTAGCATTTGTTTAATTTTATCGCGCCCCTAGCATTTGTTTTTTTTTATCACTACCCAAGCTTTTTTACTTTGTTTGCCAACATTTAAAACTCCCTGGTCGGGACGTAAAAAAAACAGAAAATTACAAACCATATCGATGCACAGCAGTTTCAAATATGACTGCATTGGCATTAAAGAACAAAATTAATAAAAATCCTGATCATACCTATGCATCTTCTGAAATCCGTTTTACAAATAAATGAAGAGCACCATTCAAATCCTGAATAAGGAATGACCATGTAGGCCTAAATAACGAGTTCCACTTCTATTACGCACACGCCCAATATCATCAATTGAACCCCCAACATTCAAATTTGAAAATTGTACATTCAATAATTATTCCTTTTAAAAATTTTTCATGTTTTTTTTTATGCATCTTCGTTAATTAAAACTTTTTTTAAACTTTGGTACAGTATATTAGTTAGGTTATTTTGCTTCTGCTATATGATATTATGGATAGTCACGTATCAAGTTGTTTAATATTAAGATTTTTAAAATCATCTGTCAAGTGACGTTGATTACTGGGATTCGGATTTGAAGTGGAATGCAACTGTTTTAATAATAAAAATGAAACTGAATAAACAAAGCCCTTGACTAGTAACATTGCTATCTTATAGATGGAGAACTTCTCGAGAAAGGCATTGCTCACTACTGCCATCTAGCATGCATCTAGCTAATTTTTGAAAGTTGAGATGGTACAATAATACTTTTAAGACAGTTGTATTTTCAAAAATCAAAAAATATTTTATTTTTAGTACTTCGTTATTTTAATCTTTTTTATACTTTCTTTAATCTTAATAGTCAATTAAACCCCCATTCGATTTTTGATTTTCTCTAGATAAATAAAAACTCTATAATTACTGTTGAAAAAACTGGTTTGAAGAATATTAGGTAACCTTTTTTATACTTTTATCAGATATTTAAGTTCTAATAAGTCTTGTTGTGGTACCTTGAAATTTTTTGTCCAATTGTGAGTTCATTTTCTTAAAATTTTTAGCTTTTAGAGCCCCCATTTTCGATATTTGTGGTCGTTCACGTACAAAACCCTTTAAACCCTAACAAAACAACAGAAGTTCTAACTTTATCCTAACCCAAACCAAACCCAAATTCTAACATTTGCTATCGTAACAAAAAAACATAACTACCTTTAATAAGTACTAAGCTTTCATTTAATTTCCCTGTTTTCCATTCTTAGAAATAATAACGGCGAGTACTGAGAGATAAGATTCCAAGTGGGCAATGTCATTTTTGTTGGCAACATATTTTGAAAATGAGCAACCAGGGGAATAAGTGGAAAAGAGACAACATGCGGAAGGAACTGTTAGCGTTGCTTCCACGCAGGTCGGAGCAGAAAACGCCAAGTTGCTGACCTGCGGACTTTCCCTGGCGTGAACTGACGTGCAGGAACCGGTGTGCTCTGGAAAGGTCACAGAAATAAAGTCACTAGTTTTTCTATATCAGAATAACGACCCCGTGCATTGCTGAGCCAAAAATACCCCACTCTGACTCGGATTGATAGCATCAGGAGACCAGACAGTCAAAATTTTTCATTTTCCAGCAATCTAAATTTATTTGAAAGAATGTCACCCAAAAAACATTGGGAAAAAAATGGTTTCTTAAAAAGTTAGAGGGTTTTTAGAAAAAAACATGTCTATCACCGAAAGACGAGGCAACCCCAAATCTTTACCCTGGCGGCCCGGGGTTTGATCCCCGCCCGACCCGAAGAAATTTTTGATGGACAAACCGGGCGCAAGGGGGTTTCCCTTGGGGGTCTCCCGTTTTCCACCATCCATCATTCCAAGCACCCTTATTTAGGTTCCGAGGCAGGCTAAACAGCTGTACAACCTTTTCCGGGGTTTTAGAGAAAATCCCTTTATGAGGTAATCAAAAGGGAAAGTGTTTGATGTCGTTAGCAAAGATATTTCTCTTCAGTCAGCCTATGGGTTTTGTCGGTGTCACAACATTTTTTGTCAGATTTGCACATTCTTCAACCCAACTGTCATTGCACACAACATGATAAATGTAGTGCTGACATCAATCGAGAATGGAGCCGCATTCCATCCCACGACCAACAAGAGGAAAGCGCCATGTTGGAAGGCCGAGAAAGGATGGGTGAGTAACCTAAACTTTGTCCAGCACGACAAACCGCAAGCTGCTTGCTTGTTGTGCTGCTAGTTTGCTTTTTGTGTTTGTCGTATTGCTTGTTGTGTTTGTCACGTTGCTTGTTGTGTTTGTCGTATTGCTTGTTGTGTCTGACGTATTGCTTGTTGTGTCTGACGTATTGCTTGTTGTATCTGACGTATTGCTTGTTGTGTTTGTCGTATTGCATTGCTGTTGTGTTTGTCGTATTGCTTGTTGTGTTTGTCGTATTGCTTGTTGTGTTTGTCGTATTGCTTGTTGGTCGACGTATTGCTTGTTGTCTGACGTATTGCTTGTTGTATCTGACGTATTGCTTGTTGTGTTTGTCGTATTGCATTGCTTGTTGTGTTTGTCGTATTGCTTGTTGTGTTTGTCGTATTGCTTGTTGTGTTTGTCGTATTGCTTGTTGTGTCTGACGTATTGCTTGTTGTGTCTGACGTATTGCTTGTTGTGTTTGTCGTATTGCTTGTTGTGTCTGACGTATTGCTTGTTGTGTCTGACGTATTGCTTGTTGTGTTTGTCGTATTGCTTGTTGTGTCTGACGTATTGCTTGTTGTGTTTGTCGTATTGCTTGTTGTGTCTGACGTATTGCTTGTTGTGTTTGTCGTATTGCTTGTTGTGTCTGACGTATTGCTTGTTGTGTTTGTCGTATTGCTTGTTGTGTCTGACGTATTGCTTGTTGTGTTTGTCGTATTGCTTGTTGTGTTTGTCGTATTGCTTGTTGTGTCTGACGTATTGCTTGTTGTGTTTGTCGTATTGCTTGTTGTGTCTGACGTATTGCTTGTTGTGTTTGTCGTATTGCTGTTGTCTGACGTATTGCTTGTTGTGTTTGTCGTATTGCTTGTTGTGTCTGACGTATTGCTTGTTGTATCTGACGTATTGCTTGTTGTGTTTGTCGTATTGCATTGCTTGTTGTGTTTGTCGTATTGCTTGTTGTGTTTGTCGTATTGCTTGTTGTGTTTGTCGTATCGCTTGTTGTGTTTGACGTATCGCTTGTTGTGTTTGTCGTATCGCTTGTTGTGGTTGTCGTATTGCTTGTTGTGGTTGTCGTATTGCTTGTTGTGTTGCCGTATTGCTTGTTGTGGTTGTCGTATTGCTTGTTGTGTTTGACGTATTGCTTGTTGTGTTTGACGTATTGCTTGTTGTGTTTGCGTATTGCTTGTTGTGTTTATTGCTTGTTGTGTTTGTCGTTTTGCTCGTGTTTGACGTATTGTTTGTTGTGTTTGTCGTATTGCTTGTTGTGTTTGTCGTATTGCTTGTTGTGTTTGTCGTATTGCTTGTTGTGGTTGTCGTATTGCTTGTTGTGTTTGTCGTATTGCTTGTTGTGTTTGACGTATCGCTTGTTGTGTTTGTCGTATCGCTTGTTGTGTTTGTCGTATTGCTTGTTGTGTTTGTCGTATTGCTTGTTGTGTCTGACGTATTGCTTGTTGTGTTTGTCGTATTGCATTGCTTGTTGTGTTTGACGTATCACTTGTTGTGTTTGTCGTATCGCTTGTTGTGTTTGACGTATCGCTTGTTGTGTTTGACGTATCGCTTGTTGTGTTTGTCGTATTGCTTGTTGTGGTTGTCGTATTGCTTGTTGTGTTTGACGTATCGCTTGTTGTGTTTGTCGTATTGCTTGTTGTGGTTAACGTATTGCTTGTTGTGTTTGACGTATCGCTTGTTGTGTTTGTCGTATCGCTTGTTGTGTTTGTCGTATTGCTTGTTGTGTTTGACGTATCGCTTGTTGTGTTTGTCGTATTGTTATTTTTGTCGTATTGCTTGTTGTGGTTGTCGTATTGCTTGTTGTGTTTGTCGTATCGCTTGTTGTGTTTGTCGTATCGCTTGTTGTGTTTGTCGTATTGCTTGTTGTGTTTGTTGTGTTGCTTCTCGTGTAGCTAGTCGCTCGTCGTACGTTGTCGTCGTTGAGGACGATATGGTCACCTTTCTTAACAGGTTTGTTTGATTACTCCATTACCAAGGTGTGCGTCCACTCTGCTCCATCATTAATAACTGAATCGTGGTGACCGCAGCCCTCCGGATAGAGCGGTCCATGTACAACGCCCCGAGGGACGATAGGCCAGCAATCGATCTTCGTCATTATCGTATCGAACAATCCATTATGCGAGATATCGCTGGACGCCCCGCCGAGTTTCTTTGTTCGAGCTGCTTCTCCAGGTTGCCTCCGTCATATTTCATGGCAGCATGTTGATGTGGCGGACCCACGTCATTTATCAACCAAATACATCCAATTTGCTGATTAATGACGTAATAAAACAACAACAAGCTGCAACAACTCATCTCCGGTGTAAATACTCCCACATCAATGAAGCACTGCATCTGATGGTTAATTGAATGTAACACATACCCACACAACAATATATCCTGTGCACAGAAAGACTCACTGTGTTACCAATATATTTCGATGTATTTTAATATAATATCTTGCTTCATAACATAGAAAGAATCTATCTTTCTGTAAGTTACGTAAACTGGTTTGAAAACTATTTAAGAGAAACACTCTAGTATGCTACAGTAAATGTACCATTAACCTTACGTCCACGGGATCGAAACCGCCTGGCCTAGACTCGTAACCTTTTCGAGGAAAACTTATTGTCTCAATTTCAACTATCACTTACTCTTCAAATTAACACAACAGATTGTGTTATACACGTTGGAGTATTGGCTGACAGTAAACTACATTTTAACCATATCGTGTAGATTACATACATAATAATCATACAATCAGAATGTTGGGAATAATGCGGTCAATGACTTACTCTTTCTCTATGCCTGATTCTCTTCTAGGCCGTAATACTCTACTAAAAACACTGAGATCGAAACTCCAATATGCATCTGCAGTTCTGTTACAACTACTGATTACGCTGAATTAGAAAGTATCCCAAGAAACTTCATATCCATATATTCATCAGATTTCTGCCCAGTGACTCGGGTATAGCCAAGAGATCACTTTAAATGTATAACATTATATGCAGGACACAATGAACTCGATTATCTGATCTTATTCCTACGAAAGGTGTGAGAGCTCTCAAACTCTTTTTCCAGACTACAGATACATAAGAAATGTCAACATGCACGACTGTGAATTCGACCTATTCAATGACGTATAGACTTGGCGCTTAAATATAACAATTTACGTCTTTAAACGTGTAGCCTAAATATTTACCTTTCATATTATTATTAGTCTGTAATTTTTCATTATTATTATTATCATTATTTTTGCATCTACTAATATTATATTTTAAATTCATCAAATTCATGTACAGGTTTAATTCTATATTAAGTCTACTTCTATCAATTTTGTCATAATTATCACTGTACAGCAAGTGGACAGCTTCAAATACTTGGGGTGTACTATAAGCAGTAACATGAGCTGCTGCCAGGAAGTCAAAAGGAGGATAGCATGGCCAAGGAAGCTTTTAATAGAAAAGGAGCATCTTCTGTGGGCCTCTAGAAAAGAACTAAGGAAGAAACTAGTGAAGTGCTTTGTGTGAAGTGTGGTATTGTGTGGGGCACAAACATGGACATTACGAAGAAGTGAAGTGAAACGACTAGAAGCATTTGAAATGTGGATATGGAGAAGAATGGAGTGTGTGAAATGGACCGACAGAATAAGAAATGAAGCTGTGTTGGAAAGAGTGGATGAAGAAAGAATGATGCTGAAACTGATCAGGAAGAGAAAAGGAATTGGCTGGGTCACTGGTTGAGAGAAACTGCCTACTGAAGGAATGGTGAACGGGAGAAGAGTTCGGGGCAGAAAAGACATCTGATGAGGATATTAAGAAACATGGATCGTATGCGGAGACCAAGAGGAAAGATCGGAAAATGCAGAGTTTGCAGTCAAAGACCTGCCCTTGGGCAGAAAACTATGAGTAAATGAATATCATTGTAATTTTTGTTTTTAGTTTAATACAGTAATATACCTGTAGATATATTATATCTATTGTGGTAACCGTTTATTATTGACTATATTATTATTACTATTATTATTATTATTATTATTATTATTATTATTATTATTATTATTATTATTATTATTATTGGTATTATTATTATTATTATTATTATTATTATTATTATTATTATTATTATTAAGTACGGAGTGCGGAGATTTTAAGCGAAGGGCTAACAACCCCATCACCGTGAAAACAGCTTGTTACGAACCTAACAATATGTCGCGTGATCACGAAATGGAACTATAAAAGTTGGAGATTTATCCTTCGAAAAGGTAGAAAAATTCAAATATCTTGGAACAACAGTAACAAATATAAATGACACTCGGGAGAAATTAAACCAGAATAAATATGGGAAATACCTGTTATTATTCGGTTGAGAAAGCTTTATCATCAGTCTGCTGTCGAAAAATCTGAAAGTTAAGAATTTATAAAACAGTTATATTACCGGTTGTTCTGTATGGATGTGAAACTTGGACTCTTCACTTTGAGAGAGGAACAGAAGATTGAGGGTTTCTGAGAATAAGATTCTTAGGAAAGTATTTGGGGTTAAGACGGATGAAATTACAGGAGAATGGAAAAAGTTACACAATGCAGAGCTGCACATGCATCTTCCACCTGACACTAATTAGGAACATTAAATCCAGACGTTTGAGATGGGCTGGGCATGTAGCACGTATGGGCGATCAGAAATGCATATAGAGTGTTAGTTGGAAGGCCAGAGAGGAAAGACCTTTGGGAGGCCGAGACGTAGATGGGAGGATAATATTAACCCCTTTATTCCCACTGTTCCCAAATGGGAACATTCATTATTACAGCGTAAATGATTTCAGAGGACCAATAATCATCTTATTTTGTTTCTTATGTGTCAATAAGTAATTGTTATAAGAAACATAACATTTTTAATAAAAATAATTTGGGCATAAATGGGTTAATATCAATTCTGAAATATTTATATTCCAATCATTGAAAGTGTCTTGGGATCAAATGGGTTAAAATGGATTTGAGGGAGGTGGGATATGATGATAGAGACTGGATTAATCTTGCTCAGGATAGGGACCAATGGCGGGCTTATGTGAGGGCAGCAATGAACCTCGATTTCTTAAAAGCCAGTAAGTAAGTAGTAAGTACGGAGATTTTAAACTTCGAACTGAACGGTAGGCCTAACATCCTTGTTAGGTTTGCTCACTTCTGTACCGCAGGGTGAACAATAGTCAGCACACGACATGAAGTGGATCACACTCAGTGCAACTGTTATACCAGTTCTCTCTACATTTTATTCCACTCTCTTGAGTTGCAGATGACAGACGGTATCTACGTCTCAACCTCTTAAATTCATTAATTCGAAATTTATTACAAGATGCCGAGGGTCGAACCTTAATGCAGTAGGTTAAACACGGTGTCCGTCCACTGCATTTCCACGCCCACGTGAACTCAAGGCATTCTGTGAAATATAACAGCGATATGTTTCGGTATCGCCTCCGAGCCATTTCGAGGAGCGAATTTAGCAAGATCGATCCTGTGCGCCCGCACTTTGTGACATTAATTCGCGTTACATTGGTATAAATCACGTGCAGCGGCTCCTGTTTCATCAATAACGTTATCTGGACCAGTCGTTTTTCATTTCTGTTTTTGCTGGCGGCCTATCAATCTCTATTGGAAGACACGGCCCAATTCATTCACCGCTGTCGCCGTCTTGGGCAACGAATACGTTCAGCTGCAGAGGCAAGGTAAGTGTCTGATTCGCCGCTTTGGGCCGTAGTGTCGCTGTGTTTCGATGGGAATTATGGGGGAAGAATTGGTTATAAATTTTGTCAATCTGACAAATTTAAACATAGACCTACATTATGAAAATCATTATTTACAGAATTTACCAGTTTTATAACATTGATTTTAATATTATTGAAGTATAAAATTGTATTTTTGCATAGCCGATTAAAATTTTAGTCGGAGACAAGTAGTTATATCAGCGGGTCAGTGCTGTGTTTCGATACTGAAGACAGGTCGTTGTTGTGAACAGGTTGGGTAGCAAGGCAATGTGCTGTCAACGGTTTTCAGTTTAAGGTGGTGTGCTACATCTCCCACCAGTAAACATTGCACAATTTTATCAAACAATCCAGTCAACTGAAAAACTTCGATCCTATTGCAGTAAGAAGGTTCACCAAGAGATCTTGCTATATCGTTGGGGATTTTTAGTTGTTGTCGTAACTGATTGTATTGAGGACAGTCCTGGATGACGTGTTTCACAGAAAGAGTTTCACTGCAAGTGTTACAAACTGGAGGAGGTTTCTTCTTTAATAAATAACCAGGTGTGAGCTTGGTATGTCCAATTCGAAGTCGGTTGATGAAAACTTGATTCCTGCGTGATAGATGTTTAGTTGGATATGATGATCTGAAAGCAGTTCTAATTTCCTAACAGATGTTTGAAGCCAATTGGAGTACCATAGATCATTTAACTTTGTTTTAGAGTGAGTGGCTATATCATTATTCCAAGTGTCAATGTCCATATCCTGCATAGGAAGACGAGTTGCTTCTTTTGCTGCCATATCGGCTTGTTCATTTCCATGCAGACCTTGATGGGAAGGAATCCAGATTACGATAATTTGCTTTGATTGATTGTACATTTCAGTGTAATAACGTTGAATTTCGTTGATCAGTGGAGATTTAGAAGATGAGTTATGTAGGGCTTTTATGGCAGATTGAGAATCCGTGAAGAGCAGATACGATCGCTATCAGTTGTTTTAGTACATTCTCAAAGGCCTTTTTAATTGCATATAGTTCAGAAGAGTTTTAAATAATAAAATAAAAGAATACCAAGAAAAATATTATGAACACGTACAAAGAATGCCAGAATACCGTATTCCTAAAAGATTCTAGAGTACAAACCCAAAGGCAAGAGAGACAGAGGAAGGCCTACGAAGAGATGGAGAGATCAATTTCTTTGAGAGGACGGAACAGGTCGAAAGGCCTAATCCCTGTGATGATGATGATGATGATGATGATGATGATGATGATGATGATGTTCAGAAGAGTAAATTGTATAAAATATTGTAATGTATGCAGCATGATGTGAGTAGGATAAACTATTGCACATGCAGTGGCGTCTTCAGTTTTGGAACCATCCATATAAATATGAAGATAATTGGGATATTTTCCATAGATTTCGTTGAACAGTAGTTGATAAATGTTTTTATTCGTTTGTTCTTTTAGATATTTGCATAATTCTGTATTTATATGTGGTACTTTGATCCTCCAAGGTGGTATATTTGTTTGTATTTCTCTAGAAGATATCCGAGGGATTTCTACATTTATTTCACTCAGATATTTCTTTAATCTTGCAGAAAATGGTACTGAATGTGTTACTTGGGGAAGAACTCTATGATTAAAGGCAGGGGAAAAAACATAGGCAAATATAGATTCTAGAATTGGGAAAAGGCAGCTTCTTGGGGGCGGTTCTTATTATTTTCGCCCAAATTGTAATGGCGTTTTACCTTTCTACAAGTATCTGGTGGTGGGACTAGTTCTTCTCCAAAGCTAAGGAGCTGAAGTCTGTATGGTATCAAGCTTTTTCAAAATAGGGCTTTGCTGAATTGTATACTATAGCTCCAAAATGTTTGGCTCAATAATGGACTTGTAAGCACATTAACTCATGGCTGTCCCCTCCCAATTGTAAGTCTTTTTCATTTAACTCTCTCAGTGGTCAACTGCAGATTACCCTGTTTTAAAATTGAACATGGGAAAATGGCAGAGGAATTTTCCGGGACCCCTTATCAGAATAGACCCTCTCTCCCAAAAGGGTCCAACAACTTTAAGAGTCAGTGTGGCGTCAATCCCCTTCCTGTGTGCAAGGTGGTCACGAGGCACAGCCCGTCTTGCCCCCCCGCGATAATTCAAATTCCACTTACCAACAAGCGTACAGCATCCTATCGAACCCCTTTACGATTAAAGAAACGACTGAAATTTCGCCACTAATTTCTTCAAAAGAAATAGACAACGCTTTTAGCTTACTTTTCCCGTAAATTCTCTAAATCGGTTTTAGGGAAAGTAAATTTTTTTCCCTGCTATAATGGGAAAAGGGGGAGGAGGCTATTCAGTGATCTTACATCGAACAGCGACTTAAAGTCAGGATATCAAAAAAAGTTCTTTATCAGTTTTCCTGTTAAAAATCTATTTGGATGATTTAGTGAACAACTGTATTCAGAACATGGGTGGGGTGATAGTAGTTAAGAATAATAACACATAAGATTTTGCTGATGATATGGCGTTTTTAGAAAGGGGACGATACTAGGGATATGCTACTGGAGCTAAATGACAGCTGTGAGCAGTATGGGATGAAGATAAATGCAAACAAGACGGGCCATGGTTATCAAGAAAAAAAAAAGAAGGAAAAGGGGTTTCGAAATGAGGCAGTAGAGCAAATGGACAGCTTCAAATACTTGGGGTGTACTATAGCAGTAACATGAGCTGCTGCCAGGAAATTAAAGGACAATAGCAATGGTAAAGGAAGCTTTTGATAGAAAAAAAACATATTCTGCGGACCTCTGGAAAAAAAACTAAGGAAGATACTAGTGAAGTGCTTTGAGTGGGGTGTAGCATTGTATAGTTGGAGAAACATGGACATTACGATGAAGTGAAGAAAAAAATTATTGCAAGCATTTGAAATGTAGATATGGAGAAGAATGGAGCGTGTGAAATGGACAGAAAATAATAAATTAATGAAAATTCCCGAAAAAAATGGGTGAAGAAAAAAATAATGCTGAAACTAATCATGAAGAGGCAAAGAAGTTGACTGAGTCACTGGCAAAACAAACTTCTGAAGGATATACTGGAAGGGAAAGGGGAACGGGAGAAAAAATTCGGGGAGAAGAAGATATCAAGATAGAAAACATTAATACGATAAAAAAAACTTAAATGGAAACTTTGGAAAACAGACATAGGAAAACTAGAATAACATCATTTTATAGAGCACATCTAGGTCAAAACATGGGTAGACATAACGGCTCGTTAGAAAAGCCAACGTACTATGGGGGAACGATCATGATTTTAAAATCAAATAGGGAAAAAGAAAACGGATGTAGGTAAATTCTCATTTTTAAATATAACTACAAATGATTGGAATGACCCCTGCAGCGGGCTTTGGGGCTGCCCTTCCTTAGGAATTAAGAATAACTTAAAGTTGTGTATATATGCAAATTAAAATTAAGGTGACATTTAACATTTAATTTTTAAAGGGGGCATTTTTTATCTAGCCTGACGAGTTTTCTTCCTTGGTTTGAATTGTAAATTATTTAAAAATGCGTGTAAAAGGGCCTTAGACTAGAAAAGTTTAGCAAATGTAGTTCTGTTTATAAGTATGCATAAGGGTGTAATTTTTGTCTTATTTGAACTGTTGTATCAGTGAAGCGAGGGGAGTCAGTGAAGTTATGGTTTACAGTGCAGTGAATAGTTCCATCATGATAGTTTTTAAAAAA
>JAJSOF020000015.1:159144743-159195413 GCA_025594305.2 Periplaneta americana
GAATTTCAGTTGTATAATGCATTCTCAATCTAGATTGTTGCTATTATATTATTTTTTCTAATATAATTCATAGTCGTGTATTTAAAAATAGTCTTTAAATTATACGATTAATTATAAAGTATTATTTTCATAAAAGTTATTACATTCGTTTGTCAATACAATAACATCTTTCTTAAAATTTAAATTTATTAATGAATGTCACAGAGCATCCCTATAATACACTCAGGGACAAAAGAAACCGGACACTTTAATATTTGCTGGTATTTTGCAAAACATTATCTTCTCATACAATATTATGGTAGCCATCTGTTGTTATGGAGACGTGTATACATTGTTGATTGTTTTTGTTTTATAAGCAAGCCATTACAACCAAATATTCCAATTTTGCTTTCGGAGTCTCAGCTATAACAATTTTGTCTCAACCATTTTGTGCTTCATTATCGTTATCATTCGTTATTTCTTTATTTTTACATTTTCTGAGTTTAAGTGGGGTTGCAACATTTGTCTTAAAACAAGATGCGACCTGAAGATGTGGCTCGAGCTGTAGCCCTTACGATGATGGACGCAGTGTACGTTACATTGCAAATGTTATGAATATGGCTAGAAGCACAACCCATGATGCCATAAAACGGTATAGAGAGACCCTAGAATATACCAGAAGACCAGGTTCGGGTCGTCCAAGAGCTACAAATCCAAATGAAGACAGGTATATGGTGTTGAGAGTTATTAGGGAGCGCAACCTGCCAGCTACTAGTGTAGCCCAGCAATTTGTTAACATGCATGGACGCCCAATTTCGGCCAAAACAGTTAGAAGGAGGTTGAAAGCAAGTGGATTGATATCAAGTAGACCTGCAACTGGTCCCAGACTTCTCAGGATGCATCGAGTTGAACGACTGCGTTTTGCAAATGATCACAGGGATTGGAGAAATGGACAGTGGAGCTGTGTTCTGTTCACCGATGAGTCCGTTTCAATCTGTGCTCACCTGATGGACGTGAAAGAGTTTGGAGAAGGAGAGGAGAACGATTTTCACAGTGTTGCATTTCCGAAAATGTGCCGTATGGAGGTGGTGGAGTGATGGTTTGGGCAGGAGTGTGTACGGATGCTCGTACAGAGTTGGTTTTTGTTGAAAATGGAAGACTAACAGCTGATAGGTATATAAATGAATGTTTGGCTGATCATGTGCCATTTGGCCAATTTGTAGGCGATAATTTTGTTTTAATGCATGATAATGCACGGCCGCAAATTGCCCATGCGGTCGGAGATTATCTCAAGAAGTGGGAATCCATGTTCTTCCATGGCCAGCAAAGAGTCCAGACATGAACCCAATTGAACACGTGTGGGACATGCTGGGACGGCGTGTTAAGAATAGACGACCGAGACCAGAATCGTTACAAGAGTTGAGGCGAGCACTTGGCGAAGAATGGGAACTTATTCCTCAAGAAGACATTGCTAACCAAATTGAGAGCATGCCAAGACGTATGGATGCAGTTATTCAAGCCAGAGGGGTAATACCCGTTACTAAAAAGAGTTTTTAATGTTTAAGGCACCATAAAATGAAAAAACAGTTAGACCAAACGATGCCATAGTTATACGCCCTTTGTAATTTTTGTAAATTTTCTCATCAGAGATTTTTTTTTTTCAAATGTCGTATAAGGTGCAAAATGAAACATTATTTTGTTTAAATGAGTTTTGTTTCATTTTGAAATAATTGGCAACAAAATACAAGCAAATATAGAAGTGTCCGGTTTTTGTCCCTGAGTGTATTATTGTATAACGACATGCCAATAAATTAATCCATTGCATTACTTTATCGAAAAATTACTTTTCTACAAACACAATAATTGTGCAGTTATTGTACAATTGCAATAATTGTACAATTATTGTACGTCAGTTAAATATTCTCACTGTCATAACTAAAAACGGACACATATTTATTTAAAAAAGATAGACACAACTTAAAATAATTGTTGAAATTATTGAAATTAAATAATAATTATGGTACTATACACTACAACACTAGAAATATAATACGTATGCAAAATTGCATTCCGTTTGGAAAAAGCATGTGCCTACAATTTGATTTTTAAGAATATGAAAATTTTAAAAAGCTTCTCCTGTAAAATTAACACTTTTTGAGTTGTGTCACTCTTATCGCAAATGAGCGATATTATGAATAATGATAAAACTGAAATATCACAAATTGTTAAACTGAATTTGAAATGTTCAAAACATGTTATATTTTCTTGAATTATAAAGTTCATAAATATTCCATTACCTAATAATTACCTCACATTGTCACTCAGTATAGATAAATCTAACGAGTCATATTTATGTTACAAGCAGTATCACAGTTAACATCTGACCAACAAGTAAACTTCGTTGTTGTTACAGTACGGTAAAGTTCAGTGTTGTTTATTCAGTTCTACTTTCCCAAGAGAGTTATCATTATTTTAGTTTACCGTTTTATTATTATTATTATTATTATTATTATTATTATTATTATTATTATTATTATTATTATTATTATTATTATTATTGTGATGTACCGAAGTACATATGATTTTCCGTGCAGGAATTCTGCGTTATCATATGATGAAGGATCAGTGGAGCAGAGAAAATTCTCTCTGGCACTGGAATTCGAACCCGAGTTTTCAGTTCTACGTGCTGATGCTCTATTCATTAAGCCACACCGGATTCCACTTCCGATGCCTATTTTTAATTGATGGAACAAGAGTTTAATAAATAAATACATAAAAAAGATGTCTCTTGCACCAGAAGTAAATAATCTATATAATAAATCTGTAGCCAAAATTTTTCTGGTAATTTTCGATTTTCCAAAAATAATTGGTGTTAACATGTATAATTAACCATCCTGAAACCAAAAATCGCTTTTTTGACATTTTTGTTTGTATGTCTGTCAGTCTGTCTGTCTGGATGTTTGTTACCTTTTCACACGATAATGGCTGAACCGATTTATATGAAAATTGAAATATAAATTAAGTTCGTTGTAACTTAGATTTTACACTATATGGCATTCAAAATACTTTATTTAAAAGGGAGGTTATAAGGGGGCTTGAATTAAATAAATCGAAATATCTCCCTTATTATTAATTTTTGTGAAAAATGTTGCATAACAAAAGTTTCTTTAAAAATGATTTCGATACGTTTCATTCCAAGCAAAATTTTGATGGGACCAAATTGCACAAAAACGGATGTTCTCTGAACCAAATGATTATATTTTAATTATTTGCATATAATAACAATTCAGAAATATGTTAAAGGAATTATCATTGCACTAAATGAGTGGTCTCTAGACCAAAATGATCGCATTTTAATTATTTAAATACAATTTAAATTAAGTGACATATTAAACGATTTATCCTTCTATCAAACACGAATGTTCCTTGGACCAGATGACCTATTTTAATTATGTAATTACCAGGCTTCGAGACTTTGGACCCGATACAATAAGTTTACTGTGCATGCACTATAGGTTGTTGACTCGCTGCAGGTAGATAGAGATGTGTTGAGGTAACAACGTTGCTATTTAGAGTAGAGTACGGTAGTATGGGGAAACACCCATATGTACATTCTGAAAGTAAATATACATTACACAATGATAATGTCAAACGAATGTGAAAAGCATTTATTCTCCTGTCTTTTATAAGCATTTGTGTTTAATTATACACAGTGTTAATGGTGGAAATAAGCATGTAGTAATTTTAATTTTTTCATTTATCCTATTGGTCGTCTTTAGGAAGTGCAGTTACAGTACGTACTTCAAGATACATTCTCAGTGTCTCAAACGTAAATCTTCTTCGGTTATGTGCCAAAGTTTGTACTGTAGAAAGCTGCGCTCTACGTCGCATGACGTGATAGGAGCAAAACGAAAAAACCTAACATCATTGCAGTCTCCGGTGACTCTATGTCCACTAATTTGCTGTTTATATTACACAATGTTCCATATCCGTTATTTTTACATAAAATTGATTTCCACTTCTGTTTTACACTTTCAGTAACCGGTGTACTTGATGTCTCATTAATTCTTTGCATCATTTTCTAAATTAATTTGAGGGCTTCCGGCATATCTTGCTCTGACTTCTCTAACCGTTTCAGACAAGTTTGTATGAAAACTAAATTATTCGCCAGAACCTTCAAATCCAGAGCGTTTTCCTTTGCGTATTTGTTGGCATTCATTCTACAGTACCCCCACCCACTGTATGCTTCACCACTAGGCCTATACTCAGTACGCCGTTATGCGGATTTCCCACTGAACTGCTCTATTGGGTCCGAAGTCTCGAAGCCTGGTAATTACTTTATATTTATTTCTAACAAGTGCAGCGGAGCGCATGGGTACAGCTAGTTTAATAATATAATAACGACATAATTGTACTTATGCGGTATTCTGAAGTCGTTCCCTTTGTTCTGATATGTTTTTTCTGTAATTGGTATGTTTTCATTTTATTTTTCAGTAATCAAATTAACAAATACAAGTATCAATACAATCAAGAATGCTTTTGTTTTTAGCAGATTTCTCATATGGTCCGTGACTTCGTTTAGAACTCATTTACAGAAAGACAGAGAGGAGAGACAATGTATGTGCATTTATACTCGTATGTTTCTGTATCACGGGGAAGAAAGGAGAGAGCGAGAGCTAACTCGCGCAAATCCGTGATTTGAAACAGTTCAAGAGACTCACTAGCCAGCAGCAAACAGCGCTTCTTCATTTCTGTGTAGAAGGAAGGGACATTTACGTCTACCGAAGCTACGAATGAACTGTACAAGTCTTTCTCTCTGTGCTTCTCTGTAAGTAGTGACGTACCAGGCGATGGAAGTTCTTACACCGAACCTATGACAGTGTTGTCAGATCTTGAAAAATATTTCCGGAGGTTGTAATGAAAAAATCCGGAGATTTGTCAACAATTTCCGAAGGCACTTTCGAAAATCACATAAAATGTTATTATAACCTTCTAACTATTACAATACATGAACCTATAATAAAAGATTTCTACTTTAATTTTTCTACTCACCAATTTGATTAGTAGTCACCACCTTCCTCTCATAGATATTTCTCCAGATCAGATATGTACGTTTTTATGCGTTACATATTTTATATTGGTCCATACCTGTGGAGTAACGGTCAGCGCGTCTGGCTGCGAAACCAGGTGGCCCGGGTTCGAATCCCGGTGGGGCAAGTTACCTGGGTGAGGTTTTTCCGGGTTTCCCTCAACCCAATACGAGCAAATGCTGGGTAACTTTCGGTGCTGGACCCCGGACTCATTTCACCGGCATTATCACCTTCATTTCATTCAGACGCTAAATAACCTAGATGTTGATATAGCGTCGTAAAATAACAATAAAATAAATAAAAAAATATTTTATATTTAGGGAAGCATTAGTAGTCAAGCTATAAAATATTAACAAAACTTTAACTATATAATGTTCATCTACCAGTTTTAATGTATGCCAGAGATTGGTTTTTCTTTAAAAAAATAATAAATAATTTCCTACATTAAAAAATCCGGAGATTACAACTTTATTTCCTATTTTTCCGGGAAGATAAAAATTCCGAAGATTTCCGGAAATTTCCGGAGACCTGGCAACACTGACCTATGAAGTTAACTATACTGTTTTCACTGTAAGAAAAATCCTAATGTAAACACAAGCACGTGGCTGTCATACCAGTGATTGGCTCCCAGTCGAAACACTCACACGACGCAGGAAAATATAGTCCGTATTTGAAACTAACATCTTGTATCATTTGAAAATAAAAAATTGAATTCCAGTTGTTAAATACGATGAAATATATAACCTCACTCTTATATAAAACGATATGTAAAAGAAAAGCTACTTTTATATTTTGTTATGTACTATGAACGCGGATGAATACAGACAGTAATACCGAGGTAGTCTCTTCTTATGACAAGTTGGCGTCCCTTGAGCTTGTCGTTCACGTTAGCACGTGGTACTGAAGTACGGCTTCTGCATCCTCGGTGTGTGTGGTTATTAATCGTAAGAGTGGAAACCCTCTCAAAAGCGGAGAAAAACAAATAGTCTTAAATGTATACAATAAGTTATGTGAGTTTTAATTACAGTAATTATAAAGTGAATATTTCTAAACAAATGAATGCATAGTAGTGAGGTTAGGCCTACTTGACGAGTAACGGGAAATGTTTAACATGGAACAGAATGTACAACAGTAGGCGGGAACACGTACTGAGAATCTATGGCGCCAAACAGTGGCCAATGAAGCCTCACTTCAGTCACGTGCTATTGTTTATATTAGGATTTTTCTTACAGCGAAAAGATTATACGTCGTGTAAATTCGTATTGTTTACATCAACTCAGGGTAGTACGGGGACTTCTACAGAGCACTGGTGTGCTTGAATCAAAACATTGTTCGGTATAATCAAGTGACTAAAACAAATAGGGTATAAGACACATTTACGAAAGCGACTTCTCTCATTATTTTCTTTGTTAGGAAATGGTAATATATTTTTAATAAAATGGTATACTTTAAGTGTCACTAATTTTATTCCAATGTACAACTATGTACATTCCTGAATTGTAAAAATTATGGTTTATTTAACGACGCTCGTAACTGCCGAGGTTATATCAGCGTCGCCGGATGTGCCGGAATTTTGTCCCGCAGGAGTTCTTTTACATGCCAGTAAATCTACTGACATGAGCCTGTCGCATTTAAGCACACTTAAATGCCATCGACTTGGCCCGGGATCGAACCCGCAACCTTGGGCATAGAAGGCCAGCGCTATACCAACTCGCCAACCAGGTCGACTCGAACTTGGTCTCGCCAGTATTTTTAGCCCTGAATTCCGGAGTAGAAAGCCTCGGTCCTCCACTAGTGAAGACACAATCGCAGCTGAACTAATTATTCAAAGCGACGCGACGGAAATCGGCCACCGATAGCCGGTGTCACGCACGACAATCGATGGGGGACGCGGCAGCGTGGATGGATGGTCAGTTGAGGCGCGTTGGCGACGCCATGAGGACCAGCTCGGGCGACTACTGCAGGTGCCCGTCGACTTCAGGAAGAAGTCGTCCCACAGCCTCAAGTCCACCACCAGCAGCGTCCACTCCAACTTCCCTCCCACACCAAGGTAACGCCATTTACGAGTTAATGTATCAAGTGTGAGTACACAGCGGACATCGTAATGTCTGGGGCAGGCATGGGCGTAAGGCAGGGGAGGTATACATGATCGAGTTCACTCCTTCCACAATATTTCGGACGTAGCTGCAGTGTTTACGTAACGGCTAACTACATGAATCTGGCTTCTTTTCCGCGTAGGGATGTACGAAACTAATGGAATGCCATTACGTTGAACCAGTCTTTGCCAAGCAGCCCGAAATCAGTTATGAGACTCTCGGAGTCCGGAGCCAGCTGGAGTCCATCAGTTACTTGCGCGAAGTGGAGGATAACAAAATGTCCGACTCGACCAATTCCAGACCGCTTACAAAACAGGCTTACTTATAAAAGATATTTTCAATATCAGGAGAGAAAGTATTTTGTTTATAGAGGAGAATGGTAATGCATTATGTCTTCTATGCCTGAAATCGCTTTCAAGTATCAGGGTTAGTAGTATTAGTCGACATCAGTAGCGGCCGGTGATCGAAATCCTCGGTGAGGCCAGACGCAACTAGTTTAAGTGCCTCCGATAGGAAATGTTTGTTTATGATATTAATTATTATTGTTATTATATTATTAATATCATTATTACAGTATTATTATTATTATTATTATTATTATTATTATTATTATTACTTACTTACTTACAAATGGCTTTTAAGGAACCCGAAGGTTCATTGCCGCCCTCGCATAAGCCCGCCAGCAGTCCCTATCCTGTGTAAGATTAATCCAGTCTCTATCATCATACCCCACCTCCCTCAAATCCATTTTAATATTATCCTCCCATCTACGTCTCGGCCTCCCTAAAGGTCTTTTTCCTCCGGCCTCCCAACTAACACTCTATATGCATTTCTGGATTCGCCCATACGTGCTACATGCCCTGCCCATCTCAAACGTCTGGATTTAATGTTCCTAATTATGTCAGGTGAAGAATACAATGCGTGCAGTTATTATTACTATTATTATTATTATTATTATTATTATTATTATTATTAGTCTATTCTTATTACTGTCAATGAAAAATAATAATAATTTCACTCACCAAATAAGCTGTTATGCTGTGAGTTTCAGTGATTGTTTCAGTGTGATGAAGCAACCCATATTATGTGTTGAAATTCCCCTTTCTTTCTTTTCTTTTTATTTTTTTCCTTTGACAGCAACAAACAAGGCCAAGAGAAGTTTATTTTGCATCACATTACCACATAACCATTTATGTTGCCCATACCAGGATGCAATAGAAACTCGCGTTTTAAGATTATGTGTCAGAAAAATATTATGAGTGATGACGTAGGTATCTCGGTAGTCTCTCTCTTTATTTAAAACTTCCTTTCTTTCAGTATTATTTCTTCTCGAAAAAAGGACACTCTAACAATGAATTAACTTCTCCAGCATTATTTCTTTCATTTGTTTCGTTTATATTTTCCCAAAATACATAACAACATTGTCCCAGATTCACTACTGTACTACCAAGTACAATAGTAGAACACCCTCGCTTATGTCATAAACTGAGACATAAGGGAGAGAATCGAGTGGGTCTCTGCCTGCCAAAGAGCTGGAATTTTGTTATTTATGGCCTAGTTAGGAAGACAAGTCACCACTGCTATTCCCACCCCACTCTACCCTTGAGGCCGGCCCATGGATGGGACGAGTGAAACCTGACCAGGCCAGCCGAATTGTGCCTCAGCTACAACTTTTTAAGCGTAAACTCAAAGCCCGCGAAAGGACATGAAATGCATTAAGCCAGACCCGGCACGAACGATTCTGGCCTCAGGAACAAATTTTACTGCAAAACAGGTCTATATACATCACAAGCCAGACCCGGCACGAGCAATCCTGCCCTCAGGAACAAATTTTACTGCAAAAGAGTTCTATATACATCAAAGTTTTCAAATGCTTCTACAGCGATATATGCTTCATTCAAATAACTAATACATTATATAAAAACACAAAATTTGATTTCAGTTAAGCCAAGTGACTGAGGCCCGGCCTCACTTGCCTCAGTCAATCAGCCGCCACTGGTCGACATTATGACAGATACAATAAATCTGAACTGAACAGTTGAGGCATTGCGCTTTAACTTTATTCATAATAACAAAATAGTTTTGTTCCCACGTTTCTTGGGAATTAAAACGGAACCTACAATTTAGGGCCTACTCGTCATATTCCAACAAACTCTACTTGTACGTACACGCAGACAAGTAAAATATTTGTGGAGGGAGAAATGAAGGGATGGTGTATAAAGAACCAGCGCGCGAATATAGACCTATTTCCTATACCGGGTTTAAGGCCTACTAAAATCAACGGGCCTCGTAAATGCGCTCGAATCGCCAAAATTTGTATAAGCACTTGTTTTGACAATATTAATATGATGGAAGAAAAAAATATTTTTTTTATCTGCTCCCATGAGAATGTTTGCTTGTGAGTTTGTACTAAATTATGAAATAAACTTATTGAAACAACACGAGATGTAGCATTTTCAATAATGTATCACATCACAATGTTCTAAAACGTAGAAATACGTCTATAATGTCTCTCTCCCAGTGGCGGTTTTTCGGGGGAGGGAAGGGAGGAACGTCCTCCTCACATTTTTCTTCTTTGAAAGTAAATACCAAATGAAATATGTGCCTTGAAATTCGAGGAAGATTCGATAATTTTTTAAGTTCACAGCTATAAGAAAACCTCGGTTGATCGAGTTTTAAACCACGCGCACTCATGTGCTGCTAGAAAACTGTGAGAAAGATGCGAGATTGTTTGTGTGGAGGAAAGTCAATCCATTCCTCCTTTACTGCAGTTAACACACATAGACAACAGCGCGCTAGCGGCCAGAGAAAGAAGCAGAGTTTTAAAGCAACCGAATGAACAGTAAGGGAGGAGATCCTCCTCTGAATCAGCACATGGGCGGGAAATAGAAACCAACTGGTCTTGCAGCAAACTCGCTACCGCTGCCATCTAACGATGCTGCATTCAACCAGACTATAACACATCTAGGAGGAGACTCAATAAAAACAGTTTTAACGCAAAGCTATGAAAGACACCATATAAACTTTTTTAACTCATAAATCAAAATATATTATTCATTGCATTTTACATAAGCTACTACTCGTGGTTTCAAACTTTCGAGGATATCTCAAAGCTGAAGTTAGATTTATATAAAACAAAGAGGAAGTAGTTCTACGTTAGTATCGCAGATCTTTTTGGCCCTGAAATTCACTTCCATTCATTTTCTACTAGACAGGACAACAGCCAAGTTGTCAGTTTTGTACAGATATATTTGAAATTGAAAGTACTCCAAACTACATTATTTTTAACACAAAAAAATTAATCGGCCCCTGCAGCTTTGAGCAATAATGGTAGTATGACTTTACAAGAACTGACATTCTTCAAAAGCATGTGATACTGAACTTGTAAAATGTACATGTGGCAACACAGCCCATGTGAGTGGGTGCAGTGTTCTCGCTTTCCTAACAGATTATTTCTCATTCCCACTTCCGTAAAATGGTTCTGGTTATGTGTTAGTAGCTGGTCTCTACCAACACGTGTGATGCTGTAGTGTGCGCGAAAAATGTTGCGAGTTTGTGAATTTCCTTGTAATTGTTAATTTGTGCAATTATCCACCAATGAATGGAAGTGAAAACATATTTGGACAATTTAGGAAACTCAGTTTACAAGATTATTGCTATACAAAGAGAAGGTCAATCCTAACACTACCTGGTGTTACAAGTATGCATGTAGGCTAATTTGTAGCATGTTTCTCTCAAGAAGATGTCATTTTGCGCTGTTAACTTCTTTCCTCCTCTTAAAAAATATGCAGGAGCCGCCACTGCTCTCTCCACTTCAAAGTTCTCCTATCAACAACTTCCCAACCGTTATATTTCGAACATAAGGTATATCAGGTGAAATCGATGTAGGTTAACCCAAAGTACATTATCCTGAAGTATTTTACATCCTCCTGAGACACTCTGTATTCGTAGCGATGCTGATTCCGTCTCCAGATATTAATATTTTAATAATAATAGTTTTATTTTCCCTGGCAGAGTTAAGGACATCAGGCCTTCTCTTACACTCGACCAGGATCAAATCACATACAGAAAAATATATACCGGTATACAAATATTAACTTAAAAATAATAATAAACATAATTAAGTAAAAAAGAGATTGAATACATATACACAATCAGTATTAACTTTAAAATAACAATAATAATAATAAATAAATAAATAAATATATATATATATATATTATATTATACAACATGTAACATTGGAGGTTGTCATTGCATCTCGGGTTGTCTGCTCAGGGGACCATACGAGCGAATCCGAACCTGAATGCTGAGCTGGCAGCCAGACAACTTAACGTCGCATTCAAGGTGTGAAGACGGACGGAGTCGCTATCATCAACATCCTCACCTCACACAGTAATCACCAACGTCAGAAAATCAAGCGGCATTACAAGATACTGTATGTCAAGGTGAGTGTATAGCGAATGGGCATTTGCTGTGTGTTTAAATGTCAATACCATGAAAGCTTGTGTGCTTCACTGTCTGTTACATCAAGCAGGTTGCCTTTGTTTTTATACAGGGTGTTAAGGTGGTAGTATGCATCAAAACAAGAAAATAATGTCTAATAAACATGGGTCCTACAACACACACTTTCTGAAATCTAAACACTTGTTCATAGGAGGTGCTTAATGTGACGTCCATTCATGGCATGCATTTCTCTGCCCTACAATACAGCAGACTACCAGATAATCATACCGTAGTTGACATCCCTGGCAAGGAAAACTGAAAACAAAAGTCTGGTTGCGGATATGAGCGGGGTTCAGCAGAGATGATGATGTGAATTTTCATAATCAGCATGTGTAGGCTGATTAAAATCCCCATGCAGTTGAAGGAACAAGACATCAGTACCAATTCTCAATCAATTTATGGGCAGGCGTTCTTGGTGATAGATTAACAGGGCCATACGTACTACAACAGAGATTAACTGGGGATCGTCATCAGGACTTTCTTATTGACGTATTAAAACAATTTCAAAGAGTGCGTGATTCCTTACGCCGAGGGACGGAGGAATGCATTGCCATGAATGGACATCACATTGAGCACTTCCTATGAACAAGTGTTCAGACCTCAGGAAGTATGTGTTGTAGATCCCATGTTTATTAGACATTATTTTCTTGTTTTGATGCATACTAGCACCTTCTAAAATATTGGGTACTTTTTTTAACACTCTGTATAAAGGATTTGTAATTGCATGCAATGAAGGAGTACCCTCAAGGCCCATTCACAATGAAAATTAAACATAACCGCAACATAAACTTAGAAGTTTGCGGCCAGGTTACCAAATGGAATCATTCACAATGATTCACATAAACACTGACACCGTAAGACGTTAACAGTTTGCGAACTCCAAATTTTTTTGCTTATGCTTACGTGATTTGCAAACAGTATACAATCGTGGAGCGCTGTAGTATACGACAGAATATGAGGAAATGGCGTCGTTGTTATGTTTCCATGGTTACCAAGTATCTTTGCGGTTATGTTTATTTTTTTATTTTTTTTTATTGGGTTATTTTACGACGCTTTATCAACATCTAGGTTATTTAGTGTCTGAATGAAATGAAGGTGATAATGCCGGTGAAATGAGTCCGGGGTCCAACACCGAAAGTTACCCAGCATTTGCTCGTATTGGGTTGAGGGAAAACCCCGGAAAAAACCTCAACCAGGTAACTTGCCCCGACCGGGATCCGAACCCGGGCCACCTGGTTTCGCGGCCAGGCGCGCTGACCGTTACTTCACAGGTGTGGACGGTTATGTTTATGTTTCCACCATGAATGTTCTTGATTTTACCGTAACGGTTACCATTCCCAATGAAAATTAAACATAACCGTAACATAAACACAGAAGTTTGCTCCCAGGCTACCAAATGGGATCATTCACAATGATTCACATAAGCATTGACATGAACATTACCGTAAGACGTTAACATGAAAGTCTGCAAACTCCAAACTTTCATGCTTATGCTTACGTGATTTGGAAACAGAACACAATCGTGGAGCGCTGAAGTATACGACAGAATATGAGGAAATGGCGTCGTTGTTATGTTTCCATGGTTACCAAGTATGTTTGCTGTTATGTTTATGTTCCCATTGTGAATGATGGTATGACTTCTTGATTTTATCACAGTCTACTATATACAGTCGCGAAGTTCAATATGTAGTAAAAATGCAAACATGGGTAGTTGCCCACCACTAGGATCGCTACTATCACCTCATCATCGCAGATCTCTCCTAGTAGACGACAAAATATGTTATACTTTCGTTGTGTTCTTTTGAAATATTAACACCTTCCTTCCATTATTGAAATATTAAATGCATGAAGTTAATTTATTATTTTAATGAAATATATTAAATTCCACCATAAACTCGAAGATACCTGCAAGAAATAGGTAAATATTATTTTTGTTTGTGCAAAACGAACTAAAATTTACTACAATCTTCACTCATTCAAGATTATAGTGATAATTAACTATGAAACCAATAAATATTAATTTGCATTTCTCTTTACAACAATAATAATGGAAATATGAATTAATGGAGTAACTTACGTGTACCGGTACTTGTAGTGTAGGCTTACGTAGTTAACAAAGTGGGATGAGGTTAAGCAATAATAATCACACCAGAATTGGAAATAAAACGTGATCAATAAATTTTATTGTAACAGACTTTTTCTACGTCTCTAGTAAAGTAACAAATAAAAATAACAACAAAATTAACAGCTATAATAAAAAACATACCCTTTGAAAAAAAAAAAAGTAGGCCTAAGCAATAATAATCCCACCAGAATTGAAAATAAAACGTGATCAATAAATTTCATTAAAACAAACTTAATTTTTCTACGTCTCTAGTAAAATATTATTATTCCAATTATTGTATTTTAGCCATTAACATTTTCATTACAACCAATAACGAACATTTCACAAGCATCAATGTGAAATACGCAACGAGCTAGCACTCGATGGAAATACGGCACAGTCCAAAGTCGACCGTGGACAGTCTATTGTTTCTAGTTGCTAACCGCTTGGAGCGCTTTATCGCGAGATTTGCAAAAATCACCTCAAGCTTCGCGACTGTATATAGTAGACTGTGATTTTACCGTAACGTTTATATTCTGAAGTTAACGCTTACGTTATGTTTAATTTCTATTGTGACTGAAAAGAAACGAGAAGTCTCATGTTCATATGAAAGTAATGATGCGTTTAAGAAGATAGGTACTGTCCTTGCGCGACGAGATGGCAGTGAAATTTTGGAGGCGGGTGGGGAAGGAAGTCGTCTGCGCTACCCTGTACAAAGTTATCATGTTTTCTTAAAGGTGATATGGGAGCATCACGTTCCGACCACTTCATACTCCCTGAGAAGACCTGACATGAATTTCATAAGAGATTAATAGAATCCGAAGCAATTTTAGGAAGTTGTGACGCCCTAAACCAGTCCTGGGCGTAAAGGGGAGGGAAAAGGAAAGGAGATACCCCCGCCCATGTCCCTTTCGCTTACTCCGCTTTAGAAACAAACACACAGTCAGGCAGTGTGCATCAGTGATGGATTTTAGGCGACCAGCGAGAGCCGAAAGCTATGATGTCTGCCTTTTACATCCGTTACTCAGCAATGCTTGTCTATTTGTGTACTCGTATCAGTCCGAAACGTAAAGGCCCATTCACAATGAAAATTAAACATAACGTAAACATTAACATAAGCACATAAACATATGCCACAAACTTAAGTAGCCAAGGCCCATTCACAATGAAAATTAAACATAACGTAAACATAACACGTGTGTGGAAACAAACATACCGAATCAACAAAACTACAGAATCTAATACATAAAAATGGAGAATTGCACAATGACTGACGATGTAGCTATTCAATTTATGTTTCTAATAACTACAATGGCATCAGTATATGGGTTTCAATACTTGAAATCAAAGAAAGGGAGATGTAAAAAACGATGGTGGATTCATCCATTGAATTAGAGAAGAATACAACAGGGGACTTTTATAACCACATTCACATACTAATATATTTTGAAACACCAATACTTTGAACTATAAAATAATGTTAGCTATAAAATGATTTAACTAATACCTACCTTCAGAATTCATTTCCTGTGCTGTTTTTTCCATACATTCTCTTTTAATGTAATATCTTTGTATGTTTTATGTTTCTTGTCGTATAGGCAAGGGTTTTCTTGGTATAAAATAATCAACTTTTCGTCATATGATTCCATGTTGCGCGCCTAGCTATCATCACGGCCAATAGATCAAAATATTGCTTGTAGGCAAAGCCCATGAGATGTTAAACAAAACGTGAAAACACGCTTTCCGCTTGTGTACTGTTTCCAAATCGCATAAACATAAGCATGAAAGTTTGGAGTTTGCAAACTTTCATGCTTTATGATTAAGATTAAGTTTATACTTATGTAATTCATTGTGAATGCTTTCATTAAATAACATGGACACAAGGTTTTATGCTTACGTTATGTTTATGTTTAATTTTCATTGTGAATGGGCCTTAACTGTCTGCCGGGGAAGGTGGAGTGAGGAGTTAAAGGCTAATTCACACGGGGATAGTTTACAGGAGTCAAGTGCTTGGAGCAAGTCGACTTTCCTTCAACTTTCCCCGTGTGATATGGTCGAGACAGTCAAGTCGTGACTTGGCGGTCAAGCAGAATTTGAGTTGACGACCCGTCAACTTTTGTGTCCACTTTCCCGTCACGTCACCAACTTGATTCCACCACTTCCCGCATGTGAATGTGAACTTGTAGCAACTTGGCAAGTAGAAAGTTTGTAGTTTTAGGCCTATTGTCGAAGTAAATTAATAATTATTAATAATGAGCGCCCCTAAGTGGAATTCCAACGTTATCATAAAGTTTTTGGAAGTGTATGAGAAGTATGAACTTGTATGGAATATACGTGACAAAGAATACCTCAATAAAAACAAGTTGGAATTATTATTCCAGAAACTAGTCAGTGAATTCATGGAACAAGGTTTCGAAAACATAGACGTAGAAAAAAGTTTAAAAACCCTTAAAACAGGACTCATTCCGAGATGTTTCCTGTATTCTGCAGGATGTTCTTCAGCTAATTCTTTCAACAAGGTATTAGATGCACCGTGCATAATTCTTCTACGAATCCATTTCTTAACCCATGTTCTCTTTTCCTTTTTTCAAGAATATTTTGTAATTCATACAATAACAAGGCGCCAATTAGCGGCACACATGCTTGAATATGTGCTGGTGGCATCTTCAGTTTCACCAAACTAAAAATGCCAGCTCACTATTGATTTTTATTAACTATAACAGAATACAATAATTCAAACACCACTACGAATACAACATTCAGCGGGCGCTTTTTTCAAGCATGGTTTCAAGTTTAATGTCTCCGTGTGATCACAAATATAGCATCAAGTTTAGAGGCTTCAAGCACTTGACTCCTGCAAACTATCCCCGTGTGACTCGGGTTTAAGGGATAGTCTGCAGACTCAATCGAGTTAATAACGCACAGACCTGCCCTATTCATTCCGTTTATACAGGGACATCATTTTATTTTTACTTCAATTTTTATTGTACCTGAGTTTTTGAATGTACTTCACTCCCACCCCTTCTACTAATGAAGTTTCAACTGTTTTCCAGACAGAATCAAGGCCGCTTATAGTAAACAGCACTGAGTTACTGAGTATAGTAAGTTCCAGAAATATGTTCGCGTTTTCCAGTGACGAAAGAACTTTTAATATTGAATCATATTTTCGCACAGGTACTGTCCGTTTGCCTACGTCCATCCCGATTTCCCCCACCTGCTTCTGCACGGCCCTCTGTAAAAGCAGGGCTGTCTTAGCTCTTTTCTGAAAACATTAATTTCTGTTAGGAATTGGACGTTTACGTAATATTACACAACTGTTTAAAATAACTTAAATAAAAGGGCCTCGTTAAGTAATTAACTGTCACGTGATTTCCCTCCTTTCTACGATCCTGCGGCATAACCACTTGGACGGAGAGTAGATAACATGTCTGAGTAATTTTATCTATGCGAGTCGGACAGAAGTGAAGATTGAATTTACATTACATAAGGTACTCTTTTATAGAGTAGGTACAGAATTATTTCAACATGAGTTACTAGTACGAAGGACGAAACTGGTAATTGGAATTAGATGCAATAGTCTATAGTGCCATAATATGTACAAAAGAACTGAAGCCTGTAGGCTATCGAAATGAATGGCTACCATCTTCAAAAATGTGTTTATATCCATATTATGATTATTTTCAATTGAGCTTCATTATTCTCTATATTGTAGCTAATGTGCTGTAGACAGTATAATATACACTGCATAATGAATACGTTCGAATGGATAGCTCAGTCCGTGAGTAAAAACACTTATTGTTAATACAGTACTGCAGTTTGATTAAATAAAAATCCTAATGAAAATTATCGAACTCAAAATCGCGATATTTCCTAGTTTACGTAAATGGATGAAGTACTTTTCTTCCCTCCCATACCTAGTAAAGTGATTTGTTTGTGTTTTACGCCAGTATCATCGAACTCCAGTTGTGGAAGGGGGTAGCGAACGGGTTTTCCGGTTCGCTAAAGGTATAGCCAGGTTAATTTTAAAAATGTTAGTAAAAATAAAATGATGTCCCTGTATTTGTGGTATTGCTGTGCCGAGAGTTTACTCTGCCCCCACAACTGCTATGGATTGAAACAAACAAATTCCAGTGCGACAGATAGAGTGCGATGGGAACATGCGGCCTTAATGCTCCTGATAAGAGTTACACGCGACGATCGATTATCACGAGAATCACGCCTGAAACGTCACCAATGAGCGGTCACGTGGCACAAGTAGTCTAAATAACTTTTGGTTAAATATGCACCGAATGGAAACAACCGTGAAGAAAGTGTGAGACAGCACCTGCATGCGCTCTAAGGGAGATATTGTTAACCGGCTAATTGAAAGAAAGTGTTCAGCTGTATCGCTCGGTGCTCCCAGCACGCACTGGCATGGGGCGGAGACGAGTCATTTTTTACGCTGATGTAATCGATCGAAAATGGAAAAGCATTCACATGACAGTCCAGTTATTCTTTATAGAACAACTCTTACAAGCCACAAAGGCCAAACCTCGTCCACAGCAGCCTGAGTTCCGCGAATGCACCAGACGGGTCACGTTAAAACTTCGTAAAAACCAGTTCCATTCAGACGTCTTCCTCGTCACTTGTACGGGGAAAGATAACTTGAGAAACTGACCGTCACATAAAATGCAACCCCTTTGCTCTCCTTATTCCACTCGTTCTCTTTGTATTTTCTTTACCCTCCTTGTCCTCATTGAATTCTCTTTTTCTCCTCGTTTCCCCCTTGTTTTCCTCGTTCTCCCCTTGGTCCTTTTGTATTTCCTTATTATCCTCGTCTTCCCCTTGTTCTCCTTGCATTCTCCCCTTTTTGCCCTTATTCTCATTGCATTCCCCTAGTTCTCCTTATCTTTTCCTTGTTATTTCATTGTCGCTTTTCTCAATACACTCCCCTTGTTCTCATTATATTCCCTTGTTCTCATTGTCTGCCCCATGGTCTCATTCTCTTCTCTTTGTTCGCTTTGTCTTCCCCTTGTATTTACTTGTTATCCTTGTCTTCCCGTTGTTCTCACTGCCTTCTCATTGTTCTCCTTATATTCCCCTTTTCCTCGTTGTATTCCTCTTATTTTGATTATCTTCCTCTTGTCCTCATAGTCTTCCCCTTGTTCTCATTGTCTGCCCCTGGGTCTCATTCTCTTCTCTTTGTTCGCCTAGTCTTCCCTTGTACTTCTCTTGTTCTCCTTGTCTTCGTTTGTATTAGCCTTGTTCTCGTTGTCCTCCCTTTGTTCTCCTTATATTCCACTTTTCCCCGTTATATTCCCCTTGTTATCCTTGTATTAGCCTTGTTCGCGTTGTCCTCCCTTTGTTCTCCTTATATTCCCCTTTTTCCCGTTATATTCCCCTTGTTATCCTTGTATTAGCCTTGTTCGCGTTGTCCTCCCTTTGTTCTCCTTATATTCCCCTTTTCCCCGTTATATTCCCCTTGTTATCCTTGTATTAGCCTTGTTCTCGTTGTCCTCCTTTCTTCTCCTTACATTCCCCTTTTCCTCGTTGTATTCCCCTTGTTATCCTTGTATTTATCTTGTTCTCCTTGTCTTCCCTTGTATTATCCTTGTTCTCCTTGTATTTCCCTTCTATTCCTCTTGTTTTCATTGTCTTCTTCTTGTATTCCTCTTGTTCTCCTTATCTTCCACTTGCTGTCCTTGTCCCATCCTTATTTTCATTGTATTCCCTTTGTTCTCCTTGTATTTGCCCTTTTCTCATAATATTGTCCTTGTGTGATCACATCCACACGTTCCATTTCTTTATAAGAGTATATCCTATTTCTATTTGTGTGTGTGCATGTGTGTGTGTAAGAATATGCACAGACAGGAGCGGTATAACCTAATTGGAACCTTAGAAAGTATACAGGGACTTCTAAAAGTTATTTGATGAACATGATGTGTGGGTCCGGTAAGCTCTTTTACAATAATTGAATAGGTATGTCCGTCAAATTGCTTATGAAAATCACAATGTTATAATTAACAAAATATTACAACATTTACAGTCTCAGAGACTGAGAGAGTGAGACAGAGAGTGTGTGCTTTTTACAAACTTCAGATATGAGAAGCTACTTTCTAGAAAACAGGCACATTTATCGCATTAATTATTTACAGACATTCAAACGAGTACGAACAGTTTCCTGTGTACATTGCTGTGTGTTTCAGTCATGTACTGAAGGCAAGCATTGGCGATATCATGTCGCTCTACAAACTCTGTCTCTACAAGCAGTAAGAAGGGGTTTCGTAAAGAATGAGAAGGAGAACTTCTTTGTTGTTCCGTCGTACAAAATGTAATATGTTTACTTTGCTCAACGGCTCAATTAGGAGTATATAAAAAAATTACACGAAGTAATCACGACACCGCTTTGGTCATCGCTGCGCTAGATTCTTGCTAATCCGACTTCTCAATTACCCAGCTTCCTTCTAGTGTACTTCCTATCACTTCTACTGCAATAGTCTTCTGAGAAATTTTCACTGGTGCCATGTCTCGTATATTTTGGGCTAAGCGGGATGAAGTTACAGGAGAATGGAGAAAGTTACACAACGCAGAACTGCACGCATTGTATTCTTCATCTGACATAATTAGGGACATTAAATCCGGACGTTTGAGATGGGCAGGGCATGTAGCACGTATGGGCGAATCCAGAAATGCATATAGAGTGTTAGTTGGGAAGCCGGAGGGAAAAAGACCTTTGGGGAGGCCGGGACGTAGATGGGAGGATAATATTAAAATGGATTTGAGGGAAGTGGGATATGATGATAGAGACTGGATTAATCTTGCTCAGGATAGGGACCAATGGCGGGCTTATGTGATGGCGGCAATGAACCTTCGGGTTCCTTAAAAGCCAGTAAGTAAGTAAGTAAGTAAGTAAGTAAGTAAGTAAGTAAGTAAGTAAGTAAGTAAGTAATTAAGTAAGTAAGTGCCATGTCTCGTATAGGCCTACACGCGCCGGCCACGTGTGGAACGTTCTAATTTCGATGTAAAAGTACAATTGACGCAGCTTATAATTATAACTAGACTTCGTGGAATTGCCACGAGATTCGCAAGGTTTACTGTGCACGCAGTATAGACTGTATGAGAAGGGGCGTGTCTCTGATGTAAACACTGAGCAGTATACTGCGGTTACAATAAAACCTGTATCCTGCATTCAAGAAATATAATGAATGATCACTGAAGTAGGAAATGTCTAAACATGTAAATACACAATTATTTTATAGTGAGATATATTAACTCTTAAAATTTAATGTAACATACATCATCCTTGAATATGTGCATTGCAGTGAAGAGTTACGTACATTTTGACCGACTGCAAAGTAACCTCCTCCGATGGTACTTAAACAGTTTGTATATTGGGAACTTGTAGTTCAACATCACACGATGTAATATGTGCATTTCTTAAGAACGGAAGTCACTACTTTTTAGTACACCAACTTCAGACGCCTTGTCGTAATCTGATAGTACATAATTTATAATACGAAGTTGTGAATAGGCAGAATTTTTAGCAATAATGTTTCTCAACTTACATTTCACTTTCTCTGAAATTAGTGAACTGTTATTTTGGATAACGGTTTGTGATACTTTATTCATTATATTAAGGGTTTCTGAGAGTTGTAGTTTTGACGATTCTAACAGGATGATGCTTTTGGACACGATTTTAAAATTAGAATCAATGACATAATATCTTCCAATAGCTGTTCAGAAAGCAATGATTTTACAGCTGCAACAGCGGAACTGTCTGTGCTATCCAATGCATGAATTACCTCCATTATTTTTCCGTAATGCTCTGCATGATAATTAACAGAATTCAACCACGTTCCCCAACGTGTCAAGACTGGCTGCGGGGGTAAGGGTATTCCAGGAGCAATTATTTGGAACAGCAACACTCTCATTGTGGTATGTTTGATTGAATTCTTGTCTGCACTGAACAAATGTTAAGCTTTGACTATTCCAACCACAGTAATGCAAAAACAAGTGCTTACATAGGTATACATTAGCTGTAGCTGCTCTATCTATTTGGACCGGTCACAACTCTTAACATGAATTGCTTATACTACGAGACCGGGCGGTCGCTCGCCTCCTCTATACTACCTTACATAGGCAACCTGATTGCAAGCTGCGTGTGGCAATTCAACGAAGTCTAATTATAACATTAAATTTAATGACATTTTTAAGAGCTCTCAGTAATCCGGCACTCTCGCTAATCCGGCACCCCTCTGTACAAGAAATGACTGGATTAGCAATAGTCTATTGTAATTATTCTTACATTCATAGAGAGGTGCTGTTTGAATTATTCGACGCAGTTAGAAAAAAAAACTTTGGATTTCCTACGCAATGACAATCATGGCACAACCTACAAGCCTTCTATGCAAATGATACAAAGAAAGAGACTGTCGTTACTGTATGTGAGAAACAATCGATACTCGCGTGTTTTGTTTCGTGATGGCCGAGATGTGTAGGCTCATATTATAGTCTTGCGGGGTCAATAGTCAAAACGAAGACCTATTTAAGTGTATGTTTCACAACATAGTGGTTGTCACCAGACTCGTTTAGAATTGTCACAGGCTCATTTAGAATGAGGAACCCTTTTCAGTAATGAGGTTGCCTTTGGCAGTGGTCGAAATGTCAGCAAATTCGATCAATATAGTCATTTTATGTTATTTTCAAACGGGTGTCCGCTACGTCAACAACATATTGTACTTATTTTGTCTTGTATGCAACAATAAAATGCTAAATGTTACCAATCATCCTGCCCTGTACGATATGAGTTACAAAAATATAGTCAGTCATAGAATGGAAATAATAATAATAATAATAATAATAATAATAATAATAATAATAATAATAATAATAATAAACCTGGGTCCCTATCACCACGGGATGGCGCGTCCTCAGGTTGCGGATAGAGGAGACGGCCTCCAGATATGGAGGGTAGCTGCGAATATATTGAATAAGCAGCCGTGGATAGCCGATAAGGGGTGGTCCTCCAGCTTGGGGGTTGGGCGAAGGGCTAACAACCCATCACCGTAAAAAACAGCTTGTTACGAATCCCTACAATAAGCCTCGGAATAGGACTGATTCTCGTGCACGACCACAGCAAAGGAATAAGGTTTTGAGATTTGGCACTTGGAACGTAACTAGTCTTTATAGAACAGGAGGGGTAACATTAGTAGCTAAAGAACTAGCTAGATATAGAATAGACTTCGTGGCAGTGGCGGCTCCTGCATATTTCTTAAGAGGAGGAAAGAAATTAACAGCACTAAATGACACCTTCTTGAATGAAACATGCTACAAATTAGCCTACATGCATACATGTAAGACCAGGTAGTGTTGGAGTTGGCCTTCCCTTCTGTATAGCAATAATCTGTTCTTGTAAACTGAGTTTCCTAAATTGTCCAAAATATATTATGTTTTCACTTCCATTCATTGTTGAATAATTGCACAAATTAACAATTACAAGGAAATTCACAACCTCGTAGCATTTTTCGAGCACACTACAGCATCACACGTGTTGGGAGAGACTAGCTACTAACTCGTAACCGGAACCGTTTTACGGAAATGGAATTGGGAATGGGAAAAAATCTGAGGAAAGCGAGAACACTGCACCCACCCACGTGGTCTCTGTTGCCACATGTACATCTTACAAGGTCAGTATCACATGCTTTTGAAGAATGTCAGTTCTTGTAAAGTCATACTATCATTATTGTTCAAAGCTGCCGGTGGCCGATTAATTTTTTATGTTAAAAATGATGTAGTTTGGAGTACCTACTTTCAGTTTCAAATATATTTGTACAAAACTGACAACATGGTTGTTGCCCTGTCTAGTAAACAATGAATAGAAGTGAATTTCAGGGGCCATTACGTAAAACTACTTCCTCTCTGTTTTACAGAAACCCGACTTTAACTTTCAAATATCCACGAAAGTTTCAAACCATGAATAGTAGCCTATATAAAGTGCAATGCATAGTATTTTTTATTTATAATTAAAAAAAAGTTTACATGGTGTCTTTCATAGCGTTGCGTTAAAACTGTTTTTGTTGTGTCTCCTCCTAGATGTGTTATAGTCCGGTTGAATGCAACATCGTTAGGTGGCAGCGGTAGCGAGATTGCTGCACGACCAGTCGGTTTCTATTTCCCGCCCATGACTGATTCAGAGGAGGATCTCCTCCTTTCCATTCATTTACTCACTTTAAAACTCTGCTTCTTTCTCTGGCCGCTAGTGCGTGTTGTCTATGGTGTTAACTGCAGTAGAGGAGGAATGGAGTGCCTTTCCTCTACACAGACAATCTCGCATCTTTCTCACAGTTTTCTACGGCACATGAGCCCGCGTCGTTTAAAACTCGATCAACCGAGTTTTTCTTATAGTTATGAACTTAAAAATTATCGAATCTTCCTCGAATTTCAAGGCACATATTTTATTTGGTATTTACTTTCAAAAGAAGAAAATGTGAGGAGGACGTTCCTCCCTTCCCCTCCCCGAGGAACCGCCACTGCTTCGTAGGAGTACAAGAGGTTAGGTTAGATGGGAATGGCATATCACAATTAATAGGAGATCACTTGTTGTATTATGGGGAAGGAAACAATAATCACGAATTAGGAACAGGATTCTTTGTTTATAGAAGAATAAAATCAGCAGTAAAAAAGTCGAATTTATTAGTGACAGGTTATCATATTTAGTACTTAAGGGTAGATGGTGCGATATCATAGTTATAAATGCTCACACCCCTACAGAAGAGAAAGACGGCCATATAAAGGATAGCTTCTATGAGGAATTGGAACATACTTTTGATCAGTTACCTAGATATCACATGAAAATTTTATTGGGGGATTTCAACGCTAAAAATATAAGGTGCTTAGGAAAATATTTGGGGCTAAGCGGGATGAAGTTACAGGAGAATGGAGAAAGTTACACAACGCAGAACTGCACGCATTGTATTCTTCACCTGACATAATTAGGAACATTAAATCCAGACGTTTGAGATGGGCAGGGCATGTAGCACGTATGGGCGAATCCAGAAATGCACATAGAGTGTTAGTTGGGAGACCGGAGGGAAAAGACCTTTGGGGAGGCCGAGACGTAGATGGGAGGATAATATTAAAATGGATTTGAGGGAGGTGGGATATGATGATAGAGACTGGATTAATCTTGCACAGGATAGGGACCGATGCGATGGCGGGATTATGTGAGGGCGCCAATGAACCTTCGGGTTCCTTAAAAGCCATTTGTAAGTAAGTAAGTAATAATAATAATAATAATAATAATAATAATAATAATAATAATAATAATGGCTTTATTTAACCTGGCAGAGTTAAGGCCGCAAGGCCTTCTCTTACACTGAACCAAGATTAAAACTTGCTTACATAGTTGAACATACAACTGAATCGGAATTAAGTAATTACATATTGATACGATTTAGGTACAGTAGCGGCAAAAAAACCGGACCGACCCTTGTAGCTGATTTCAGAGCCTTGTTCACTCCAGAGCGTCCGTGCATATTCCTTGGACCCGAAACCACCTGTACAGTTGAACAACAGCCACGCAGCTGGTTACTGTTTTCGTCCGGTTTTTTTGCCACTACTGTACATAATGAGATCAAAAGAGGTAGTTACACAAAAATTTATGTCATAAAATACAAATAAACATAGTGGAATACATATTAATAATGTTAGAATCAAATACGAATCACACAAAAACAGAAGCCGATAATTCAATAAAAAATGTACACAGTAAAAATAAAAATAAACACATTAGTATACATATTAGTATTAGATTACAATTAAGTAGGATTTACATAATTAAACCAGAAACCGACAATTGAATAAAATGTACACAATAAAAAAATAATAAAAAACAAGACCGTGGAATACATCATGGTGTTAAGTGACAAACACGATTTACATTATTACACAACGATGTAAATTTTGTTGACACATCGCCCGCTCAGAAAATAATTTAAATATAATATGTCTTTGTATGAAAAGTGACGTAAGTACTTTACAACAATGTATCTCACTGCTACTATATTCTAGATACAATCAATATATTTCCGAACTGCACTTGTATTTATTGTATCGTTAAACATACATCCGCGTGTCGCTAAAGATCATTGCTTCCATGCCTGTTGAGTCAGTCTATCAAACAGCGTCAGATTGTCTTTAAGAACTGAGCTTCTACACGTGATTTTGTGCAAACATGTCAAGGACCTATTACGATTTTTTTTTCTAAAATCTCTCCATATACGCCTTATGGCTAGTCTTCTTCTCTGCCTTTCAAGTAATGCATTTAGTATAGATTACAGGCGTCTCCCTGGTTCTAGATGACTTCTTCGTTTCCTATGTCCTGTGTGTTGCCTACATTTAGGGCAGTCCGGAAACTTATTGATCGCCCCTTGTAACTCTTGTTTCTCTACTAGAAAAATTAGCCTTCGGCTTGTCTCCAACGCTAGAAAAATTAGCCTTCGGCTTGTCTCCAACGTTAGAGAAATTAGCCTTCGGCTAGTCTCCAACGCTAGAGAAATTAGCCTTCGGCTTGTCTCCAACGCTAGAAAAATTAGCTTCGGCTTGTCTCCAACGTTAGAGAAATTAGCCTTCGGCTAGTCTCCAACGCTAGAGAAATTAGCCTTCGGCTTGTCTCCAACGCTAGAAAAATTAGCCTTCGGCTTGTCTCCAACGCTAGAGAAATTAGCCTTCGGCTAGTCTCCAACGCTAGAAAAATTAGCCTTCGGCTTGTCTCCAACGCTAGAAAAATTAGCCTTCGGCTTGTCTCCAACGCTAGAGAAATTAGCCTTCGGCTTGTCTCCAACGCTAGAGAAATTAGCCTTCGGCTTGTCTCCAACGCTAAGTGGTTCAGCAGAATCATTGCCTTCAAACTTAGTGCCATCAAATTTTCTGATGACACGATACTTTCAATAGCAAACACGCCGATGTTCGCTGCAAACGAAACCTCTCATCTGACGTTCGTTCGGTGATCATCGACATAGCGAAACCATAGCTTAATAGAGAAAATGAAATGATTTTGTGGAACGGAAATTAGAATTGCTAAAATGACCGTAACGTGTTACAGGACCTGGAAACAGACATCATGACGGATCTCGGCGGCCACTTCAGGGACATCGCTATGGCCCTGCTGCAGACGCCGCATGACTACATAGCCGACCACATCCACATGACCCTGAAGGTATCCATACGATCAGCCCTTGTAGCTGTTACTACTACTGCTAAGAACTTTTGTATCTTTCTAATTGGGTCGCGCCTGCTCCTAAAGGCTAGCGCGCTGCTCGTCCATCCAGGCGACCTGGGATCAATCCCCGGGCAGGTCTGAGTGGAATTTGTGATGGATAAAACAGATGTTGCAGAGGGTTTTTCTCGGTGTAATCCCATTTCCCTTTCATTCCACCAACACTCTCATCTCATCTATCGTCTGTATAGGCCGGGGTGATGTCTGGGGATAGTATCGATGTATAGCAGCCGTGGCGAAAATGTGACTCACGAGCACATTGTGGCTCGCAATGATAGCTATGCGCTTCCTACCTCACAACCCCCACCCTCTCAGTAACTGGAGTCAAACTCCGTTCCATTTGTATTTGTCTCTGACCTGCGAGTGGCGTATCGTCGCAATGTCTCTCTCGAAATCATGTACCTCTACAAAAACGAAAGTTCCAAGTAGGGTGGGAGGACGCATTTTTGCTGCCAATATGAGGAGAATATTAAATGTATGATTTGTTCACAAGTATTACGAGGAGAACGGTTGTATAACATAAAACGGCGTTTTACTACATGTTACTGATGAAACATTAAAATGTTAAGTGTTGTTGTTGTTGTTTATCATCATCATCATCATCATCATCATCATCATCATCATCATCATCATCTCTGTACGTCGATCTTTTTCAGCAGATGTACGAATAATGCGGTTAGATCTTCAATTTGAACTCACAGATTTACAATGTGATGTTAAATGAAAGCTAGATGTAAGGACTTGACAAATGTTGAACTTTTCAAATATTTGCCAAAAAATAATATCCAAAACTTCGTTCTTTCGCTTGCTCTTTTGAAGCCATGTTTGCTACAACTTACGTTTGAGAAAAATTATTTTCAAGAATGAAAATAGTAAAAACCAAATTTAGATCACGACTGACAGACAAATACTTTCGTGATCAACTACGACTGGCAGTAAGTGACATAATTCCTGATTTTGAAACTCTGTCGTAGAGACATTCTGAAGACAGTTAATTTTAGATTGTGATAATGTGTCCTATGTTTTATTGTTCATTTCTTTCTTCGTTACACATATTAAACATTAGTTTGTAGCCTTGTACTGTATAAAAATTATATTTAAGTGCTTGACGTAAGGAAAATAAAAATCCGTTAACAAGTCAGACAGTTGCTTCACTTCCCCTTCGGGTGTCCGCCTCCCTCCATAGGTGCTATGCACTTTGCAGGTTACACAGTGGCTCGGCGCACGATCGCATTTTCGCCGCGGCTGATGTATAGTATAGTATGGGTTTTCGATCCCGATAATCCCCTGCTTAGTTCCCATGACAACGAGATTTTATCACATAACAGACCTAAATCGAAAGCTGCACAAAGAAATGAAGGGGTGAGAATGAGATAGTCCAAAGCCACACTCTTAACAAAAATTATATATTCTGTGCGATTTTATTTCTTATACATACATGAGGAAGCTACTAGTAAAGTATTACTTACTTACTGGTTTTTAAGGAACCCGAGGGTTCATTGCCGCCCTCACATAAGCCCGCCATAGGTCCCTATCCTGAGCAAGATCAAACCAGTCTCTATCATCATATTCCACTTCCCTCAAATCCATTTTAATATTGTCTTCCCATCTACGTCTCGGCCTCCCCAAAGGTTTTTTTCCCTCCGGCCTCCCAACTAACACTCTATATGTATTTCTGGATTCGCCCATACGTGCTACATGCCCTGCCCATCTCAAACGTCTGGATTTAATGTTCCTAATTATGACAGGTGAAGAATACAATGCGTGCAGTTCTGCGTTGTTTAACTTTCTCCATTCTCCTGTAACTTCATCCCTCTTAGCCCCAAATATTTTCCTAAGCACCTTATTCTCAAACACCCTTAACCTATGTTCCTCTCTCAAAGTGAGAGTCCAAGTTTCACAACCATAAAGAACAACCGGTAATATAACTGTTTTATAAATTCTAACTTTCAGATTTTTTTGACAGCAGACTGATGATAAAAGCTTCTCAACCGAATAATAACAGGCATTTCCCATATTTATTCTGTGTTTAATTTCCTCCAGAGTATCATTTATATTTGTTACTGTTGCTCCCAGGTATTTGAATTTTTCCACTTCTTCAAAGGATAAATTTCCAATTTTTATATTTCCATTTCGTACAATATTCTCGTCACGAGACATAATCAACTAGTAAAGTATTAGGCTATAAAAATTACTCAGCAAATGACGTAAGTATATGCGGAAGAAATTATCACACCGCACCTAATAGCATTGGACTCTATCTTTAACACGCTCTACTGTAAAATTTTGTGTGTGTGGCTTAGGACTGAAAATTCTCACCCCTTCAAATATTTTCGACAATAGATAAGTTACGTCGTGTTCGGAGAAACTTAAATCATGGATTTAGGCCCAGTCTACACACAACACCTTTCTTGACGTTGCAAGTAAGCATGTGGATCGTAAAACTGAACGATTTTTAGAAATGAGAGAAGACTGAACACTGAGTTGGAGGCTTTCAGTTATAATAATCACTCAGTTTTACGGTCCACACGCTCCTTCTTGCTTGCAACGTTTTGCATGTGCAAGTAAAATGCCAAATAAATGTTGCGTCTGGACCGGAAATTGAAATATACAACCTACTGTACATACTTTTCATTATCTAATACACATTACACAGAAAATAAGATTAGCTCTTAAGGCTGGTTCACAATAAACCGAGAATGGAAACGACAACGAAAACGAGAACGGAAATATTGTTAAAATAAATGTATTTAAATGTGAGCATTCACAACTAACTATTGCGAATGCTCGTATTTAAATGCATTTATTTTAACATTATTTCCGTTTCCGTTCCCGTTATCGTTTCCATTCTCGGTTTATTGTGAACCAGCCTTTATTCATACAGCCTTCGGAATCATCAGTTTATTATTTCCGTAGGTGCCTAGCTGTTCGAAAATGCAATTCCATTTCTTTTCCATTTCTAACGATATCGCAATAGATTTTAAAGCCAATTATTTCAAACTTGTGAAGTCAAAAGCAAATCAAGTTAAAACAGTTAAAAATTAAATAAAATCACAACAATCAGATAAATCAAAACGAAGTCAAGACGAAAGTTGAATGAAATCAAAATGAAAGTAATATCACATTCAAACCAAAATACAAATCACACGGAGTAAGTACTAATTCAAAATAAAATTAAAATGAAAGAAAATAAGGTGAAACTTCGATATTTCCCCCCCCCCACTACACGCGGGAGAGGGAACATTTTCACATTCCTCGGCCTCACGTCACTTGGCCATCCCCTCAACTAACCCACTAACATTGTCATAAACCTCGGCCTCATGTCACCTAGAGCGTATTCCGAATCTCACCGGTGAGCAATCCGATGGCATCACGGTGTTCCGAATTCCACCGATGACGTCATTGATGCTCCACCGGTGTCGCACCGGTGCCATCAACTTGCAGAGGTGGTGGAAGGCTTCATCAGCCGCCATCAGTGAATCTGATTGGTTCTTGTATAGGGCGGGAATTAGCAGACGAATGACATCGTGCACTGTTGTGTCATGGTGGTGTGTTCTGCTTTAGTTCTGCTGTATTGTTTGTAATGAGCACAACGTAAAAACAATATGTTAATGGCTTATGAGCGACCATGTCAACGGACCAGTTATTACTACCGGTTCAAGAAATAAGTTGTTTATGATCTCTTTCTTTGAACGAGATGGCAGTACGGAAATTTCGCAAAATTTTGCTAGCGTAGCACAGATAACCAGTCGCCATGACAGCATCGATTCTTCCAGCAGTTTTGTTCCTTATTTTCGTTGCAACGTGACGTCATTGATGCCACCGGACCGGTGAGATTCGGAATACGCTGCTAGCTATCCCCTCATTTAATTTTACCAATCTAACTAATAACCAGGGAAAGGGATTTGGAGTATTATAAAGAATGGTGAAACGTAGTATAGATATTCGTAGATCAGTGACTGTCAAGCGAGCTGCATGGACGAGTACAGTCCACTTCATACAAACTTACACGCAACGTGCTGTAAACGTATTGCAGAATAAACAAATGGAATAGTTAATGACATATAGTGACCTACATACATAATCTGCATTTCATTTTTAACTACATGTGTTTTTCTTGGCAACGCACAAGACACCAATGAACAACATTACAAATATACATAATTAAATATCAACATCTGCATCTTAGCGTGTCAGTGGAAATATTGATGGCTGATAGACAGTTGTCTTCTGTACGGAACTCGCCTCTGAATGTGTGTGTTTTTCTGTCAGGAGCGTGCTAAATTAAAACCTTTATTTACAATATCATGAAATATGATAATATGTATACAACGTATACTACAGAATTTACAATATATGCAATATACTGCAATGTTTACAACATAGCCTAATGTAGTATCATTAAATGTTGAACAAAATATAGAACCAAACGAAATGGCATTTTCAATTAATGCTATGTTTTGTTGATGAAACAATTATTCCTGCTGTGCCTTGTTGTAATCAATTGTAAATATAATGTTGAATGACGTCATTGGGACACGTCTTTGTTAGTACATCTGAAATCCGACTAAGAATATCGTATCCATCATTTTTAATCAAACCCTGTTCATTTTTTCACCAACACGGTTTCCTACTTCACCTTCTACTGCACTCAGTTTATTTGCAATAGTCCTCTCATAATATTTATTTGCTCAACTAGTTCTACTCCTGACTTTTCTAATCGAATAATGGCATCCGGTGAATATAAAAAAATTTACTTAATATCCACGACTTCTTTCTCGATTGTTCTATCCTTTAGCAGTTTCTGGCGTATTTGAATCGCAGCCGCGTCATCGGGATTGAAAGACTGGACCACTTTCTTCACAGATTGGAGCTGATGTGCGTAATAATTTCAAGCTTCTAACCATGACCCCCAGCTCTTAAGAACTGGAAATGGGGGAGCGACAATTTAGGGAATTGTTTCCTGAATTTTGATACTCGATCTGGAGCTTTTACAAATATAGGCTAGTCTTTCAATTTTGTATTGTTAGTTGGTTTCACTTTCGGCATTGTACCTGCACATCACTACTCTGAACTGCAAACCTGCATGTTGAAGTTCTTATGCGACAACTGTCCCGTTTACCTGTTGTTGACGTGTAGAGACCTGCGAGTATGTCATGGAGGGGAGGACTTGGTATAAAGGGTTGTAAACAAATGACTGTGTAGATGCCAATACTAGCTTTTACTACTCCAAATTCCGTTCCCTACTAATAACCTATCGAAGACTGGCCGAAAATGAAAATAAAATCAAAACCTCATCACATCGAAATGAAGTCAGAATAAAAACAAACTCACTAAGAATATCGAACAGCAGTATTGCTGTCACGTGCGCGATCTAATTCAGTATCTTGTGTTTTACCTGCAGAAGGTTCGACCAGAGGAGGCCATCATGGTGGAGCTGCTGTGTGGACGCAGCAACTCGAGAGTACGTCTCATCAAGGAGTCCTACTACAAGAGTACGTGCCCAACTACTTAATAGAAACACACCTGCGATACCATTTTATGCAGCTCCATAATCTGTGACGTAAGATCACTCTAAGGTCGACTGAGAACATGAACAGATGCGGTGTGCGGGGTGTAAGAGGACGATGACTGTAGTTTAACTGGTTAATAATAAGGCAGATCTAATAGGTCATTTCTGCAGTGCCTGGGAAAAGTGGCATAAGTCAGTTTCCACAAACCTTTTTTGATAATTTATTGACAACTTACACTGGTTTATGTCGATTTGATTTTTTTCTGTATGAATTATTGTAATGGGAGGAATACTTATGTATTTTTTTTTCCAAGCGAGCGGATGTTCCGTAAGTTGTCCAGTGGCGTAGCGTCAGTGTAAGCTAAAAAGCTTAGCTTCCCCAGTTAATAATAATTTCATAATAAACCGGCAGTTTATGGAGAAAATTATTTATTAATTTTAATAGAATTTTTATTTACGCGTTAAATATTGTGATGCGGCAGCTCAGGATGATTTGTGATGCAGCAGTAAACAAGAAGCCTGCACACACCAGCTTCCAAGCAGACCGGTTTCTTCTGTGTAATCCACCCCGCAGATTTTCCATCCCTTTCTAACTGAACTACCCTAGTCGCAAGGCTCGCAAGAAGCTAGCTTTAACATTTAAAATAAGTAGTTTCCGAGTTATCCCTTTTCGTCAGTTGTGTTCAGTTGAAGTGTTAGTGTGCATTGTGGCTGATATAATAAATAATGAGCGAAATAACAGTTCCTGACACTAATTTACTTGAATTTTTTTAGGACAATTGTATTATCAAGACTGACTTACGAACAAAAGTGTGATTTAAAAACAAATGACCGACTCCCTTGCTGTCAATGAAGGACACAACCAAAAGACAGACGCATACTTACGTAATGATACTAATATTGTGATTTCTCTAAGTATGACAGGGAGTGAGCCAGTGGCGTATACTGGTTAAAGGGTTTGGGCTACCGCTGACCCTATTATTACACAAAATATATCTAACAATTAGTTTAATTTTAATTACTATGGTAAAACTAATAATACAAAATTATTACATTATGTTATATTATAAACTTTTTCTTTTGTAATTTCCTTGGGCTACCGCCGGTAGCCCGCAAAATACGCCCCTGGAGTGAGCTAATGTTATACGTATACGTGTCTATTTGTTAAGAGATATGTGTAAACCGTGAAATCATATTTTACTACGTATCATTTGAGGTCATGCCTTATTGGTGTTACTTACGATGTTCCAACCAATCTTCGACTGCTGACTTGAAATTGACTACTATTTATTTTAAGACTGTATTTTTGTAATATGTTTTCTCATATTGCATGAAAGACAACTTGAGTTAGCTTCCCCTGCTCAAAATTTCATGCTACGCCACTGAAGTTGTCAATAAATTATAAAAAAAGATTTGTGGAAACTGACTTGTGTCACTTTTCCCGAGAACTGCAGATTTAAACTACTTGAATATATCCTTTCAGAGTAAACGTATGGTAGTCCATGCGGTGGTTGACAAGCAAACCTTCTCATGGGGGCAGATAAGAAAGATTTTCTTTCTTCCACCATTTTAATAATGTCAAAACAAGTGCTTATACAAATTTTGGCCACTCGAAAGCAACTACGAGAGCCATCCAGAAATTAAGTTTACCCGGTATCGTTTACAAAAAGAAAACACAATTTCATGGAGAGTTTTATTGGAACAGGTACAGCTATTTTTTTTAACTATTTTTAACATATTCCCCACCGGAATCGAAACATTTGTCATAACATGGGATCGACAGAGAGGTGCAGACAGCTGTCACGCTAGTTCCGACCCCAGGCGGCAGACTTCTACGACATAGAGATACAAAAATTGATCCCACGGTCTAACAAATGTCTCAGTTCCGGTGGGGAATATGTTGAAAAATAGCTCAACAATTGCTGCATGTTTCAATTCCATGACATTTTGCTTTGTTTCTGTAAACGGCCCCAGGTAAACTTACTTTTTAGACGAGTGGCCAAATTTTGTAAAAGCACTTGTTTTGACATTATAAACATGGTAGAAGAAAAAAATTAACTTTTTATCAGCCCCCAACAGAATGTTTGTTTCTGAGTGGTCAGACATTCAGCCTGTCACGCAAGCGGTCCGGGTTCGAGTCCCGGTCAGAGTATTTGAACTGCCTCTTTTAAAACGCGCCACTCCTGCTCTGTAATAATAAAAATCTAAGTGGATATCAACTTAAGGATAATTGTAATTATATTATTACCTGATGTTTCTTTAGTTTCATTCAGAAATATGTTAATCCAAACAGTAAAATATAACTCAAGTCGTCTTTTAAATATGTCATTTGTTTTTTATTGCCTCGAAAGTTACGTTTTAGAGAAATTTCAAGACTTTTTCATAGATTGTGAGCGTTTGGGAACAATAGCACTAAAACAATTTAAAAATAAATCGTATCAAATGTTTTGCGTAATTGTTTTCATCAAGTTCGCGATTGTGCTATCATTTCAAATGGTCTAACAAATTCGAAGTTCCACCACCCTTAGAGTAAATTCGCCCACAAAGTTTACAGTGTGCGACTTTATTATTACCTTCAACTAAATTAAAGAATTTCCATTTGACGGATATCCGATTTGGTGCCATTTTATTCCCCTCACAACTACCGTCAGTCCGTACGCGCCGGTCGTCCTTGAGCTAACTGTCGCTTCGCCCGAACCCCCGCATCCCTCCGTATGTCCCCTGTTCCACCTACGGTAGTACCGGAGATCACCGGTGGAGAGCTTTATTCGTAATCTCCGATTCCTCCGCGGTAGTAGTCACTCCGATGAGCAGCACTGCTTCAAGCCTGATATTTGTTCTTTAGTCAACTGTCCGAAAACAGGTGTGAACCTAACAACAATTATTAAATTATGGTTTATTTAACGACGCTCACAATTGCAGAGGTTATATCAGCGTCGCCGGTGTGCAGGAATTTTGTCCCGCAGGAGTTCTTTTACATGCCAGTAAATCTACATGAGCCTGTCGCATTTAAACACACTTAAATGCCATCGACCTGGGCCGGGATCGAACCCGCGATCTCGAGCATAGAAGGCCAGCGCTATACCAACTACGCTACCGAGGCCGACTGAACCTAACAAATGATACCAACATGGCACCACTTATAAGGCAACTAGGCCAGGAGATAATGGGGTAGGGTGGCCAGTTCTTTTCCCTCCATTGCATACATCGCTGATTACACTACTCAGACTTCAGACTCAAGCCTGGTATAGAAGATAATTCACATTTTCATAATTTGTTTGCAGCAGAAGCGTTCGTTAAGTACAGGGATATCATTTTATTTTTACAAACATTTTTAATATTAACCTGGCTATACCTTTGCATTAATGGTTGAGAACCGGAAGTACCGTTTGCTATCCCTTCCACGACTGGACTTCGATGATACTGGCGTAAAATACAAACAAATCACTTTACTAGGTATAGGAGATAAGAAAAGTAGTTCATTTATTTACGTAAACTAGAAAATATCGCAATTTTGAGTTTGATCAGTATCATTAGGTTTTCGTTTAATCAAAATACAGTATAATATTAACAATGAGTGTTTTTACTCACGAACTGAGCTGTCCATGCGAACGTATTCATTATGCAGTGTATATTATGCTGTCTCCAGCACATTAGCGTACAATATAGAGAATGAGGTTAAATTGAAAAATAGTCATAATATGGATATCGGAATTTAAACAAATTTTTGAAAATTGTGACTGTTCATTAATCGATACAGGCTTCAGTTCTTTTGTGCATATTATCTCACATAGACTATTGCATCTAATTCCAATTACCAGTTTCGTCTTAGTAACTCATGTTGAAATAATTCTGCATCTACTCTAAAAAAGAGTACCTTACATATTGTAAATTCAATCTTCACTTCTACCCGACCCGCACAGATAAAATTACTCAGACATGCTATCTACTGTCCGTCCAAGTGGTTATGTCGCAGGATCGTAGAAAGGAGGAAATCACGTGACAGTTAATTACTTAACGAAGCCCTTTTATTTAAGTTATTTTAAACTATGGTATAATATTACGTAGACGTCCAATTCCTAACAGTTCAGAAAAAAGCTGCAACAGCCCAGCCACTAGTCTTCATAGAGGGGGCGAGCAGAAGCAGGTGGGGGAAATCGGGATGCGACGTAGGCAAACGGACGACAGTACCTGTGCGAAAATATGATTCAATATTGAAAGCTCTTTCGGCACTGGAAAACGCGAACATTTTTCTGGAACGTACTATAGTCACTAACTCAGTACTGCGGTCTTGGTTCTGTGAGGAGGACAATTGGAACTTCATTAGTAGAAGGGGTGGGAGTGAAGTACATTCAAAAACTCAGGTACAATAAAAATTGAAGTAAAAATAAAATGATGTCCCTGTATAAGTGAATGTTTTACAGAGTACGGACGGGACCTGGACTCGGCGGTGAAGCGGGAGATGAACTCGGACCTTCGACGACTCATGAGGATCTTGCTCACTACGGAGCGCGAAGAGAACGAGGTGAACGTGGCGCAGGCGCACAAGGAAGCCCAGGTCAGGAGAGGGTGTATGAATTTTACGATGATGCAAACCTGGCTCTCCTTAAACTTGAAATATGGAGCCCAAAATGTGAAGCTCAATCTCTCAGGCCGGTTTGCCGTACGCGTGTCCGCACGCATTATGCACGACTGCACAGAACCGGCCACAGTTCGTAATATATTTGAGATATTTTCATGCGATTTCTTCGAGTTTATTGCAAAAAGTTTCTTTTTTACTGCCGTATGGCGATACAGATTTTTTCTCTTGTAAAATTGAATTTTGACTTGTACTGTTACTCTCGGTAACCAAAGAATTTTCTCCTGGAGTCACCGCTCCCTCTGTACAAAGCAATTAACAACACATTTTTAGCTTCAGAACACTTGCCAATTAAAGAAATGATACTTCTGAATAGTTTATTCTCTATTTGTAATATTCTTTTACTCTTAAAACTAAAGAAAAAGGTATTCTACTTCAAATTAGTGTAACTCTGAAAATATTGAAATTAGGGCATGCTTATATGACATCTGTTGCTCAGAATGTCTTCGTAAATAAGCTCCGTAAGTGACGGTAAATCCTCGTGAATCACCCTGTATAAGAAATAACAAAAGATTATGACTGATGTTATACTATGCAAAATAAATTATTATGATTATTATTATTATTATACATACAGTAGTTATTGATGCAGTAATAACAATAATGAATTATGTATGAAAATGTTATTGAAGCATGGAAAAAAACAAGAGTTGGTATATATATATATATATATATATATATATATATATATATATATATATATATATAATTTTAATATACCGAAGTACATATGATATTTCCATGCAGATATTCTGCGTCATCATACGATGATCGTATGATGATGCAGAATATGTGCATGGAAATATCATGAGATGATGATTTAAGACGGCGCTTATTCCGTCGGATCCCGGCCAACTAGTCACTCATAACGAGTGCACCTCAGCACATGTGTGGACTTCAGTCCTACGTTCATAGACATCTATGACGTAGTGCAGAGGGCGGCCACTACAGGGAACCCAAGAGTTGGAACTTAATCTGAGACGATTCTGTCCGGCGTCGGGGTGGGTATCCGGTGTGGCTTAGTGGATAAAGCATCAGCACGTAGAGCTGAAAACCCGGGTTCAAATCCCGGTGCCGGAGAGAATTTTCTCCGTTCCATTACTCTTTCATCGTATTGTGACAGCGACGTGAGAATCGAACTCACGACCAGCGTCCCGCAAGAAAGCAGATCGCACGGGCTCCACGGAACATTGGGTGACGTCGCGCGGTGGAGAGAAGGGAGAGAGGGTGTATTACGTCACGCGACGAGTCTGCGCGCGCGCAGTTGCTACGCAGTGGATGTGGAACGACCTTCCCGATTATTCCAGACGTCTGTCGATGTAGAGATATTGAGATAATTCTCTACACACCTGTAGAAGGTTCTCGCAACTATGATTTTGCTATAAAAGAGCAGGCGCCAGCGAACTAGAGAGTCTTCAGAGTTTTCAGTTACTCCGTCAGTGAGTAAGCCAGAGCAAGCAAGCCAGAGTTCGACTCGAGTGTGCGTCCGCATCTGCGTCAGCATCCGAAGGCCTGAGTTCGAGTGCAGTGGACCGCAGTTGGAGGGACCTGAGTTCGAGTGCAGTGGACCGCAGTTGGAGGGACCTGAGTTCGAGTACAGTGAACTGTCTCTGAAGGTCTGTGGTTCGAGATACTGTGAACTCGAGTGACTGAGATAGAAGAACTGTGAACTGAGAACTGGTAGTTCTGATTTGTAAATAGTGCTTTGTAAATATTAGTTCAGATTAACAGTTCATTGTTGTGCGTAATAATCCAAGTAAACTGTCATTGTCGTCGGTGGAGTGCTATAACGAATACTGTGTTGAGTGAAGATCCAATTGTTGCCGAGAGCGTTTAAGGCGAATTGTAGAAAGTAATTATTGTTGTGAGGAATAAATTACATTGTTGTAACTAATAAAATTCACATTGGTGTCAGAACCGGGATATTATCGACAATGGAGAACCTACAGCTGATCCTGCAAGCCATAGCAGAACTGAAAAACGACTTAAGTGCAGTAAAAGCAGGAATGAAAGACGACATGAACGACATGAACAAGCACATCAGTGAGGTTAAGAACGACATAAGTGATGTGAAAACGGAGATGAAAAACGACATAAGTGAAGTGAAGGGCGACATAAGCGAAGTGAAAACAGAGATGAAAAGTGACATAAGCGGAGTGAAAGATGACGTCACTACACAAATCGAAAGTGTTTCGGCCCACGTAGATGGAATTGTCGCCATTGTGAAAGACGAACTTAAGGCCGATCTGGATAAATTAAACCAGAATTTTACAACTATAAACGAGACAGTAGCCGAGTTGAGACAGGAGGTAGACCATTTCGACGGAAAAATCCGCGATCTCGAGCGTCGTCAAGAGCAGACGAGTGAGGTGATGGACCGACATGCTGAAGAAAACAAGCACATTCTCGCGTTGGTGGATCGCCAGGCTAGAGAACATAAACAGATAGTTGCCGAGGAGGTTCGACGGGCCATGCAAGAAGCGGCCACAGAGTTGAGGACTCCATATAGTGCCCCTGCGGAACCATCGGCTTCAGCCAGACATCACAACGTCAAGACGCCGAAGTTCGACGGTACGACATCTTGGGCGATATTCCGTCGCCAGTTCGAGGCCATCGCAGAGCACAATGGGTGGACGCCAGCAGAGAAAACTACTCAGCTGCTGGCCGCGCTTCAGGGACAGGCGTCGGAGATTCTTCACAGCGTTCCAGAAGGTGGGACAGCCGCTGAGATAATGGCGGCCTTGGAGGGACGTTATGGTGACCATCAACTTGCTGCAGCATTTAGGACCCAACTAAAAACGAGGGTCCAACAGTCAGGCGAGTCCCTGCAAGAATTCGCGATGGCGGTGGAACAACTGGCCCATAAGGCGCTCAGGGGCCTACCTAATGACTTCATCGCTGGAGAGGCGGCCTACACCTTCGGCAGCGGAGTTCGAGACCCGGAAATAAAGCAACAGCTACTCCTGGCAGAGCATCGCACCATCAATGCAGCTCTGGCGGCGGCCCTCAGGATGGAGGCAGCCAAGTTGACGGCGAACGTCTCGGCATCGCACCGGATTAGAGCGTCGCGGCGGCCGACGTCGAGGAACGTCAACCGAAATCACCCGAGCGACGAAGACGAGGAGTGCCCACCTGCTGGTCCTGCGGCGAGCCTGGACACCTGAGGAGGGACTGTGACCGATCTGGTCACAAACAGGAAAACTAAAAGGGGCCGATGCGACGAGGGGCACGTCGGCGCCGTCATCACCATCCCCTCGGCTGATCTTGAAGACGGTTAACAGAAGATGCGACGATGGGCTGATTGCTGACGGATGGATAAGAGGCCGCCCATGCAGAGTACTGGTAGACACCGGGGCGTCGCTCACTATCGCCAGACCGGAAGTCGTGCGTGGACTACCTGGGAGGACGCCGCTGCGCCGGTATGAGCTACGTACTGCCTCAGGCGAGAACCTGCCCATCCAAAAGGAGGTTTTCCTGGATCTGACATTGGGAAAGAGGAGACTGGAGATGGGTGTTCGTCGCCAACATCACTGAAGACGTCATCCTGGGACTCGACGCCATGCGGATCTTCGATGCAACGGTGGACGTCAGGCGCCGTATCCTGCGTTTTGGTCAGGATGAAGTGTTCCTGAGGGACGTCGAAGACCAACACATGGCCAGCAGACTCACCTTGAGAATCAAGTGACAATCCCAGCAGGCTGCGAGATTGTGGTGACGGCAAGACTGGACGGACAACCTAAGAGAAACCTGCTCCTCGATTCGCAAACAACTCCGATAGATGGGGTTTATGTGGCCAGATCCCTACTCCCGAATCAGAAGGTGGTACCGGTGAGGGTCCTGAATGTCACCAATCGGGACAAGGAGGTGCCTAGTGGAACTGTACTAGGTAACGTCGAGCCGGTGGTGTCTGTGACGTCTCTGGCAGAAAACGAGGAGTGTCACCGACCACGTCCAGATCAAGACCCATCACTGAAAGAGCTGGCTCGAGAATTGCCGGCGAATTTAAGCAAAAGAGAAAGAAGACAAGTCCACGATCTACTGACAGAATTTCGGGACGTGTTCAGTCTGGCTGAAAATGACTACGGGAGAACGGAGAAAGTTCAGCACCGCATCGACACCGGAAATGCTCGCCCAATCAGACAACCTCTCGACGCGTCCCTCTAGCTAAACAGAGGGAGATTGACAACCAACTGGAGGACATGAAAGCAAGAGGGGTCATCGAGGAATCCGACAGCCCTTGGTCATCACCTGTAGTGCTGGTGAAGAAGAAGAATGGGGACCTGCGTTTCAGCGTGGACTACAGAAGACTGAATGACGTCACTAAGAAGGACTGCTTTCCGCTTCCACGAATTGACGACACCTTGGACACCTGGCCGGAGCAGAGTGGTTCTCGACATTGATCTCAAGTCAGGATACTGGCAGGTGGCGCTACATCCTGAGGACAAGGAGAAAACGGCATTCTCTACAGGCCAGGGACTATGGCAGTTCACCGTTATGCCGTTCGGCCTCTGCAACGCCCCGGCTACATTCCAGAGACTAATGGAGTCCGTAATGAGAGGCCTGACATACGACACCTGTTTGCTGTACCTTGATGACGTCATCGTGGTGGGCAAGACTTTCGGCGAACAGCTGTTGAACCTGAGGAAAGTGTTCGAAAGACTGCGACAAGCCAGACTGAAGTTGAACCCGAAGAAATGTCATCTATTCCAGAAGAAGGTCAACTACTTGGGACACGTAGTAGGGACCAACGGAGTGGCCACGGACCCGGAGAAGCTACAAGCCGTCAGAGGATGGCCGAGACCGAGGGACAAGCAGGAGCTGCGCCGCTTTCTCGGCCTCTGCACTTATTACAGAAGGTTCGTAGCTGGGTACGCCAACATCGCTAAGCCTCTAACCCAGCTGACCGAGGAGAAACGACAATTCCAGTGGACAGACGAGGCGGAGTCATCCTTCCAGTCGCTGAAAGAGGCGCTCTGCACTGCTCCTGTACTGGGATATCCCATCCCTGGAAGGAAGTTCACGCTCGACACGGACGCTAGCAACGTAGGCATCGGCGGAGTACTCTCAGGAACAGGACGGGCAAGAGAGGGTGATTGCCTACTTCAGCCGAACACTATCCAAGGCTGAGAGAAACTACTGTGTGACGCGTAGAGAACTTTTGCCATTGTGGAAGCCCTGAAGCACTTCCACAAATATTTGTATGGCCAGGAATTCCATCTGAGGACAGACCATTCTGCACTCACCTGGCTATTGGGCTTCAAGAATCTGGAGGGGCAGACCGCCCGTTGGGTTCAACGTCTGCAGGAGTACAACTTCACCTCTGAACACCGACAAGGGAAGAAACATTCCAACGCTGATGCCCTGTCACGACGTCCGTGCCCGGATGGCTGCAAACACTGCCTGAAAGTAGGAGAGCGGGATGGCGCCCACGCAGTCCGAGCAATTGCCGCCCAACCGAGCCCAGGATGGGATAACGCCGCCATAAGGAGGGAGCAGCTGAGGACCCAAACATTGGACAGCTACTACGTGATGTGGAGTCCGGCCAGAGACCAGTATGGGCCGATATCGCCAACCGTAGCACCACTTACAAGAGCTACTGGGCCCAGTGGGAATCCTTCACTGTCAAGGACGGTATCCTGAAGAGGATTTGGGAGTCGGCCGATGGAAGGACCGCATAGAACAACTTGTCCTGCCCAGGAGCAAGGTGAAGGAAGTGCTGGAGGATACTCATGCTGGAGTGACTGAGGCCACCTGGGAGCCAACAGGACGCTGGACAAGTTAAGGCAGAGGTTCTATTGGTTGCATCAGAGAACTGACACGGAACAATGGTGCCGAAGATGCGACACCTGTGCAGCCAGTCGCGGACCAAGGACACGCAGCAGGGGAGCCATGCAGCAGTACAACGTGGGAGCTCCTTTTGAGAGGATCGCCATCGACGTTGCTGGACCGTTCCCGGTCACGGATCGCGGGAACCGCTACCTGCTAGTCGCCATGGATTACTTCACAAAATGGCCAGAGGTGTACGCGATTCCCAACCAAGAGGCTTCGACGGTGGCCGACGCGCTGCTTGACAACTTCATCTGCCGATTCGGGGTGCCCCGGGAATTGCATAGCGATCAGGGGCGCAACTTCGAATCCAACCTGATGGGAGAATTGTTCGAGCGTCTGGGGTGCATAAAACCAGGACCACTCCTCCACCCACAGTCCGATGGTATGGTGGAACGCTACATCAAAACCTTGGAAGAGCATCTGCGGAAGGTGGTGTCCAACCATCAACGAGACTGGGATGCCAGAGTCCCACTGTTCCTCTTGGCCTACAGAGCTTCGGGTCCACGATACAACAGGGATGACACCGGCAAACATGGTCTTCGGGAGAGAGCTGCGCCTGCCCTGTGATCTGCTGTTTGGCACGCCACCCAGCGCCGGCCAGCCAGCGACTGACTATGTGGCAGAACTCACCGAGAAGTTGAATGGAATTCACCAACTGGCCAGAGAGCACCTCAAGATGGCCAGCGACAGGATGAAGGTGCGCCGACAGATTAGCCAACTCTGCAGGATTCCAGGAGGGCGACCTGGTGTGGCTGTATCGACCTACCAGGACCAAAGGGAAATCACCAAAGCTGCAGCGTGCCTGATGGACCATACCGCGTGGTGACCCGGATCAACGACGTGGTGTACCGGATCCAGCGACAACCTCGAGGGAAGATGATGGTGGTGCATCTGGACCGATTAGCAGTTTACCAAGGACTGCCCGGGACGAGCAGCCCTAAGGAGGGGGCAATGTGACAGCGACGTGAGAATCGAACTCACGACCAGCGTCCCGCAAGAAAGCAGATCGCACGGGCTCCACGGAACATTGGGTGACGTCGCGCGGTGGAGAGAAGGAGAGAGGGGTATTACGTCACGCGACGAGTCTGCGCGCGCAGTTGCTACGCAGTGGATGTGGAACGACCTTCCCGATTATTCCAGACGTCTGTCGATGTAGAGATATTGAGATAATTTCTACACACCTGTAGAAGGTTCTCGCAACTATGATTTTGCTATAAAAGAGCAGGCGCCAGCGAACTAGAGAGTCTTCAGAGTTTTCAGTTACTCCGTCAGTGAGTAAGCCAGAGCAAGCAAGCCAGAGTTCGACTCGAGTGTGCGTCCGCATCTGCGTCAGCATCCGAAGGCCTGAGTTCGAGTGCAGTGGACCGCAGTTGGAGGGACCTGAGTTCGAGTGCAGTGGACCGCAGTTGGAGGGACCTGAGTTCGAGTACAGTGAACTGTCTCTGAAGGTCTGTGGTTCGAGATACTGTGAACTCGAGTGACTGAGATAGAAGAACTGTGAACTGAGAACTGGTAGTTCTGATTTGTAAATAGTGCTTTGTAAATATTAGTTCAGATTAACAGTTCATTGTTGTGCGTAATAATCCAAGTAAACTGTCATTGTCGTCGGTGGAGTGCTATAACGAATACTGTGTTGAGTGAAGATCCAATTGTTGCCGAGAGCGTTTAAGGCGAATTGTAGAAAGTAATTATTGTTGTGAGGAATAAATTACATTGTTGTAACTAATAAAATTCACAGTATTGTAAAATAAACTAAACTGCAATAATTATATCAACAAGTATAGCGAAAGCATTTTTGCATGCCTAGTCAATGGGATGCATACCCCTTGAGACAACCCCAATTGAAACACGTTTGTATTGAGTTCTATATCCATCCTATAATTTTATAATATTTTTTTCTGTACGCCTATGATTTAGCTCCTCCGACATACAGAATTTGAACACTTACAAGAGAAAATGTTAATCCATTTCGAATCTTTCGTACACTACTTTTAACACTTGAATATAAATACTTGATTAAAACACAAACAACACAAACAAATAAATACAACCACACAGGCGTATACAAACTCACATGCAATAGTTGCGACAGTTTCTACATTGGACAGACAGGCAGATCATTCCAAACTCGATACAAAGAACACATTAAAGCAATAACCAGAGGACACACACACAATACATCTACATATGCCGAACACATAAATAATGCTAACCACACATACAATAACATAAATACAGACATGGAAATCCTACACGTACAACCAGTGTTGCCATACCTACTGATTTAGCAGGAGAGTTCCTGTTTTTCCATGGACTCTGCTGCTCTACTGATTTCTTTTTCAAAAGTCCGAATTTCTCCTGCATTTTGGGCAAGCTAAAGTCACCATGGTACTATGCTCGGATTTTCAATACACTCGCAACTACACATACTCTCTCTCTCTCCCTCTCTGTGCACGGCTTGCACTCCTTGCCTTCCTCCTCCTCAGCTGTACTCAGTCAGTGACAAGCGGCAGTCCGCTGAGCTGAAAGATTTATTTAAACGATTTTCGCAATTATTCCATTTAATTCATGACTAAACGGTTTAATTTGTAAAAAAAAAAAGAATCAATACCGTACAGTACTACTAAGATTATTTTTACGTATCTGCTTGTATAGCAATCAATCATTTCTCCCAGGCCGTTACTGCAATAGAGTGCTGTAAACATTGGGCAAAGACAATTTTTTTTTCCTGCTTAAAGGTGCTCCATCGAAGGAAAATTGTATTAGAATTATTTGAGGTATATATATAACATGTAGAATCACTTAAATTTTGGTGCATCGGTCCTCTTCCACACGTAAGAGGAAAAACAAGTTTGGAAATGCATGCGGAAACACAAAGCATTTGAAAAGATCAGACACTTTAGGACAAAAAAACAATCGGGTTTTACGAGTGATTTTACAAAAATAAACACTATGGCGAGAGAAGCAGAAGTGAGACCAATCTATTTTTGTAGCAAAACATAATTTGTTGATCAATATTATGGAGCTCTTAACAGCACTAATTAAGTCTATTTATCCAGATTCAGAAACTGCGACAAAGGTAACTTGTGGGCGTACAAAAACTACAGCTATTGCCCAAAATATAATGGCAGTGGAAAATACAAAAAGATAATCCAAATTGCCGATGAATCCACAGACAAAAGTTCTACCAAACATATTTTGTGTATTGTTGCACGTGTTGATGGACTTAGTTACATAAATTGACTAGAGATGGCTGTAGTTACATTAGCAAAATTGTTCATTTCAAACTTTCTATATAACAATAATCAGAGCTAGCCTCCTATATGCATATCCAGCTTGGTCATCTGTCAATGGGTCTCTACTGAGAAGACTGCGTGGAGTACAAAGAACAGTTCTGCGCACAATTGCTGGAGCTGATTGCACAACATCCAATAAATTTTTACATGAAGTTTTGGACATAGCATCAATTGAAGAGTTTTCGGAAAATTTAAAGCTCAAATTTATACAAACATTGAAAAATCATCCAAATCCTCTGCTACAGAAGTTTAATCATCAATCATAAACAATACAACCCAAGTTATACCAGCCATATTTTTCACAAATTCATCATGGATTAACATCAAGGACTGAAGAACTAGAATGAACAATTTCAAAGTGTTTATAAATTAAAGGAGGAGTCAAAAGCAAGTCAGCTTGATCTCCGTTCATATAGACTTTCAGTGCAACAAGATGTTGGTTGGTTGGTTGGTTGGCTCATTTCAGTGGTGGGGATGTATTGTGTAATAATACAACAGCATCACCTTTTTATAGTATACATTGTTTTGTAATTAATATAGGCCTAATAGAATGATGAAATTAATCATTAATTGATCTACTGTTATCTCCTGATTTTCGTGAGTAGGTCGCGGCAACACTGCGATACAACCCAAAAACCAAAAACTCAACACACTAGAACAATATGAAATATACAGACACACTAAAACACACTCTGATCAAATTCTCAACACACAGATCAATTTCAGAACACACACACTATTTGACTCAACTCTTCATCACGTGAACGCACCCACACCCACCCACACAACAGGCAGCGATGTTGAGATGATGCTGAGACACAGAAGGCTCTGAGGATGGTGTCAAGTAGCACCGAAACAGCTGTAAGCCGCACATGCTTACATAATTAATACGAGCAAGTTCGCCATTTAATCAAATATTTATAGAAAATGTTAATTATTATTCGACGGTTGCAGATGCTGGCACACGCCGGCGTGGGCATGCGCTATGGCACGGACGACGCCGTGATAGCGGAACTCCTTCTGAGACGCAGCTATCCGCACCTGCGCGAGATGTTCACGGAATTCCAAGTCCTCAAGCGCCACCCTATTGAAGACAGCATTCGCCTCGACTTCCGGGAGGACTGCGAGACGGCTTGCTAGCACTAGGTGCGGCCACCGTTTTCATCATCAGTATATCCATAATGATGAACGAATAATTCACATTTTATCGCCTAACAGTTACGTTCGCAAGAAATATTTCGGTTCTCGGAATGAAGAATTTTTAACTTGTACAGGAGCGCGACCGTTCGGGTACAACTATCATTCCAGAACAGGAGTGATAAGCACAATAAGATCCATCCTCCGTAAAAAAAAGAGGAAAGAAAACAGCTGAACAATCATAAACAAGTCCATTTCAAACCCTCAACTGTTTCTCTCCTTTAGCAAGAAAATGTTTACATTTTAGTTTTTTTTTTAAATTCCTCGGTAAATATTTACAATGACAGTGGGTCACTGCGGCGAGAGATCCAGGAGAAATTACTTTTGCAGCGGACCATATACTGTGCTCCAACCACAAGAAAGTCTCTGCCGGGTGAGACGAAAGGGAGTAATGCTGTGAATGAATGTTGATGACATAAGATGTCATAAGGTCACACACATGGGTACTCATATCTCTATTGGCTCGCTGTCACAGCACAAACAATAACATTGATATACTTTTTTTTTTTTTTTTCATGGAGTGCAGTTTCATAGAAAGGACTTTGCCGACAGACCTTCTACTGCCCCCTACTAATTGGTTGTCATAAATAAATGTCTTCCTTACTGTGACGGAAATCATGTCTTCTCTTGTTAATAACCAATCACAACCCTCGTTCAGAAGAATTGACAGGTGCCCGTCAAATTCACGTGGAGGCAGAGTTGCCGCATCGTTTCCGAATTCCAAGAATCCCGTCAGTTTCACTGCATAATTTCGAAGGTCATAAGGATTGTGACAACTGTGCAATGTTGGGACTAGGGACAGGATGGAATTGTCAGAGCTGTTGTGTAGAAAGTCATAAATCTGTAAATGGGTGTTCAAAGGAGCCACCGAACTGCACTCCTTGAAATAAAATAAGGTATACACACATGTTTATACCACAGTCTATTATATACAGTCGCGAAGCTCAATATGTAGTAAAAATGCAAACATGGGTAGTTGCCCACCACTAGGATCGCTACTATCGCCTCATCATCGCAGATCTCTCTCCTAGCAGACGACAAAATATGTTACACTTTCGTTGTCGTGTTCTTTTGGAAAAATTATCACCTTCCTTCCATTATTAAAATATTAAATGCATAAAGTTAATTTATTATTTTAATGAAGTATATTAAATTCCGCCATAAACTCGAAGATACCTGCAAGAAATAAGTTAATATAATTTTTGTTTGTCCAAAACGAACTGAAATTTACTATAATGGCTTCACTCATTCAAGATTATAGCGATAATTAACTATGAAACCAATAAATATAATTTGCATTTTCCTTTACACCAATAATAATAATGGAAATATGAATTAATGGAGTAACTTACGTGTACCGGTATTTGTAGTGTAGGCTTACGTAGTTAACAAAGTGGGATGAGGTTAAGCAATAATAATCACACCAGAATTGGAAATAAAACGTGATCAATAAATGTTATTGTAACAGACTTTTTCTACGTCTCTAGTAAAGCAACAAATAAAAATAACAACAAAATTAACAGCTATAATTAAAACATATAGTTTGAAAAAAAAAAAAAAAAGTAGGCCTAAGCAATAATAATCCCACCAGAATTGGAAATAAAACGTGATCAATAAATTTCATTAAAACAAACTTAATTTTTCTACGTCTTTAGTAAAATAACACATAAAAATAATAACAAAATTAATAGCTACAATTAAAAATATATCCTCTGAAAAAAAAAGTAGACCTAACCTTTATTTCTCTGGAAATTTAGCAGCCTAAGTGACAGAACTTTAACCGGTATCTAATATCCTTTCGGTTAGACTGAAACATTTCATTGTGAAATTTAAGGATATAATGTATTCTAACAGTCACAAAGAACTTCAAAATTAAGAGTTTTGTTTCTGCGCAGCATTCTTGTGGAAACCCAGGAACCTTTCTGAATCTTTCGGAAATCGGAAAAAGGATAACTCTGGCCTCTTTCTCTTACTGTTGCTACAATTTATAGCACTACAAACGTCTCCTCCTTGTCCCATATTATTATTCCAATTATTATAGTTTAGCCATTAACATTTTCATTATAACCAATAACGAACATTTCACAAGCATCAATGTGAAATACGCAACGAGCTATCACTCGATAGAAATACGACACAGTCCAAAGTCGACCATGGACAGTCTATTATTTCTAGTTGCTAACCGCTTGGAGCGCTTTATCACGAGATTTGCAAAAAAAAAACACCTCAAGCTTCGCGACTGTATATAGTAGACTGTGTTTATACTATCCTAGTTACAAAATTAGATCACTGTTAATCTCTTGGTCTTTTAATCTCTCCATACAGGAAATAACATATGCAGGAGAGCGCATGGTTTTTAAACTGACGTTATAACGATAATTTTATCTATCTACTTCGCTCCAATAGATGACGCAATAGTAAGCACATTCCTTTCACGGTTTATCTCCTGGTTGGAGAACAGTACTGTCCCTTACTCAGGAGAAGACGAGCGGAAAGAATGTGACCTTCTTGACTATCGCTGCTGATTATCATAAACATCGCTCAGATAAGCATCCCAGTAGCCGGGTTATTACTCGTGCAGGAAACATGAGTAACAATGCGAATGGAAATTAAAGCTAAGTTGAACAGAAGGAGACCTAATGTTTCCGCTTACTGCAGTACAAATATTGCACGTGTTGTCTGTCTTACGTTATCTGTTCACATCCCTTCCTCCTCAGTCCGCTCTCGTCTTCTCCTGAGTCACCGATAGTACTTAATTTTCAGCAGATACATACTATAATCATAGTCTAGTATATACAGTCACGAAACTCAATACGTAGAAAATATGCATCCATAGATAGTTGCTAATCACTAGGATCGCTACTATCGCCTCATTACAGACAATGCGAAATAATTCCGGCACAGTCTATTGTTCCTAGCACCCTCACAACTCAAGCTTCGTGACTGTATGTATACTAGACTGTGCTATAATGATGAAATTAATGAAGTTAAAAATAAACGTACTCACGTTAGCAACAACAGTAAGTAACCATGGTTTTACTTTAGAGAAAAAATCGACATCAGTTAATTACAGTCTTTTTTTACCCATTCCTCTTAAGAAATACGAGGGAATGCCGCAATTGTCATGGTTCGTCTACTCGTATTCACAATTTTATTATTCACCATAA